>WMED01024506.1:0-11211 GCA_019650415.1 Pipa parva | reverse complement strand
CCAGGTATTGGTACTTTTGGCAGTGTGGACAGATCTCAAGTCCTCCTGGAAAATGAAAATTCCATCTCCAAAAAAAGTTTGTTGGCAGAGGGAAGCATGAATTGCTCTTAAATTTCCTGGTAGAAGCCTTAGAGGACCTCAAACAGCTTGGATTGTGTGTCTCTCCACTCTTCCTCCAGACTCTGGCACCTTGATTTCCAAATGAAATGCAAAATTTACTTTCATCTGAAAACAACACCTTGGACCACTGAGCAACAGTCAGGTTCTTTTTCTCAGTTACAGCTGCGACAATTTTCCATGGTAATGTCACGACTGGAACAATATTCTCATTATAAAGACACAACTGCAACAGTAACAGTTTATTGCAACTGTCTTTAGCTGGCAAATTCACACTTATACACAACATTTCCGATTTCAGAATTCGGGCTGCGGGCCAGATAGGACCATGTCGCGGGCAGTAGGTTAGGCATCACTGGTTTAGATAGACGAGCTTTCAAGAAGTCTGTCCTCCCTTTATCAAGTCTCAAGTAATACTGAATATAGAAATAAGAAGTTAGTTTAATAGTTTACTTTAGTAAAATGTCTTCATGCCTGTTTTTATGGATTTGTAACTCACTTCTATTTTCTATAGTCAGTATTTCTTGAGACTTGAGAAAAGGAGGACAGACCTCTTGAAAGCTTGTCTACTGTATTTGCCGGCATATAAGACGACTTTTTAACCCCTGAAAATCATCTGAAAAGTTGGGGGTCATCTTATACGCCAGGTATCACTTTTCTCTATCCTTACCTAGCTCCTCCATTGCCCGGCTGTCCTGACCGCTACAGCATTCCTCCCCAGCATTGATGTAACTTCCTGTGAACAACAAGAAGTTAAATCATTCCCGGGGAGAGGAAACTCTATAGCGCTCAGCACAGATGGAGGAGCTAGGTAAGGAGAGAGAAAAAGAAGTGGGCGAGCACTAAGATAGCGCTCCCCTCCTTCATCGGGTAGGGAGCTTATTAGTCTTCATGGTGAGTATATCCCAAACTCTATATTTTAACTGGAAAAGTTTGAGGTCGTCTTATATGCCCAGTCGTCTTATACGCCGGCAAATACAGTATCTAAACTCACTGTTAGTACAATAGAAAAGGTATCACCAAGTATTACAATATGCGGGGTTTGTGGACGTTCCATGACAAACTGTATACCATTGTGCATCTTTGCAACCAAAAGCACTGCATTTTCTTGTGCTGTGAAAGGCTCCTTATTCCATTTATTACTCTTATTTTAAGGAACTGTCAAGGCAGTCACCTATTATCCCATAAAACCAGTCATTAGTTAACATTCAATGTACTAGAATAATGGAAATGACCTATGGTTGATTGTTGTGGGTTATTAGATGTTAGTAAATGATTTCCTCTATTGAATTACTGTTTTTGAAGGCCATTTATTAATGAACTCTATATCACATGAACATTTCCTCCTTTCATTATCTCTTTTGTAATACAAGGAACCACAAAATTGAAAAATTATAGCAGAAAGTGTACTTCCCCTTGAAAAATATGCCCCATACTGTTCCTTAATGAGCTTTTTGTAATAGTTGAAATTAATATTGAAAGAGTTGAAATTTGAATGAATAGTCGCCTTACACAACATTGGAGCCCTGCCATTAACCTCCAAATTCACCAGTCTGAAATGGCACACTCAAACAAGTGAATTCAGAGCACTTCCCCTAGTTGTATTCGCACCTTCAAACCACTCCTCCGCTCAGTCAATAGTAGAGGTACCTGTGAATGCGCTCTCAGAATGATATAAAGAGCTCCGTAAGTTCACAACTTGCATAGTCGCTCAAATTGGTCGCATATTCGCCACTTCGCAGACTTTGGTCAATAAGTGAAGATGGGGAAGTGGAGAATAGTTGTGAATTCATAGCTCTGCGTGAGTATTTGGACTTTAGACAATGAGGTTCTGATCTCTCGTTAGTTTTCTGTAATTCAGTAGCCGGCAGTCACCTGGTCACTAATGAGCAAATCAAATCGGAATGCATTTCATCAGGTGCGGTGTTCCAGATATCTGCTGAAACACATTTCTTATTGATTCATGCACAAGTAACTTTGTAACCTACAGCTACTGGATAACAGAGGGCTAATGAGAAGGTCCAGCACACTCACTGCACAGCTAGTTTTTGTTGAAAAATGTACATTATTTTATCCATTTCAATTTACAAAGATTTGAGGTTCCACATAACTTTTTAGTTTTGTTTAATTTGATCTGAGTCTTCCTCCGGTAAAAGACGACTTTATCTATGACAAGAGGACTGGAACAAACGCAAACCAGTAAAGCATAGGAAAATCAAATTAAAATGACCAATTTTACAAGCAGGAATGTAGAAATCACTGCAAGTACAGTATAAACCAAATAGGTTTTGTTTTTCTATTTCTGGTATTAATGATCAAACTGAAAATGATAGCTGTGGGTGGATCTTTGTTTATGTAACCATGATGTTTGCAAATAGCGAGCTGATAAGAATAAATAAAAATAAAAGTAAACTCAGATCAAACAAGGACTTTGAAAGGCAGTGACTCACTTGTTACTAACATGTCAGTTGTAAAGAGAACTTGGTATGTCTTTGTGCTGTAAACTTACTGTCATTACTAAATGTCAGTGGCTTAAAACATCAAAAAAGTAAAAAAAGCAGAGTCTAATGGTGCAAAATATGAATAATGTTTGTATTTGTTTTGTTGGGGGGAATGTGTAACACTTGCATTACTGCTGCCGTCATTAATGATAATTTCTTCATCCACGTCAAGCAAACCAGAGTCTGTACAATGAGGGACTTATTCACTAAGGTGTAAATTCGACTGTCGAATTCGCAAACAGCGGAATCCCATAGCAAATCCGCTACAATTTCCCCATTGTAAAGTCGCAACAATTTTTTAAAGGTTAAGATTGCGACAATTTTCTCACAATAAATTCGCAACTGTGACAATATTCTCACTATAAAGACGGGACTGTGACAGTAGCAGCCTATTGCGACTGTCTTTATCTGCCGAATTCACACCTATATGTAACAATTCGGACTTTAGTGAATAACCCCCTGAATCTTTGTGTGGAAAGCAGAAGTGCATAGTGTTGGTTTTTGCTGTTTCTCTAGGATCTCCTGCCGATTTTCAGCACTCACCATACAATGCTTTCACAAGACAAAGTGCTTTGGTCATTCAGCTATAAATCAGCACCATGCTGCATCTCACATTTTCTGGCTAAATTCCTTTACAGCACATGCCTATTGTAATGTTAAACAAGTGCTGTAAATGTTTCTGCAGAATGGACTGTGGGGTCCTCATACTCTATGGGCGATGATAGACAGAGCTGTTTCTTTTTAACTAAACAAGGAGTGATTAACTCTTATCAAGCTGTAAATTATATTTTTTGAAGGGCCAGCAATTGGGGGGGCACAAGGGAGCTGTTTAGAGTGCCCAACCAGCCCAGCAAACCAAGGGGGTCAAGCAAGCCATTCACCAGGAGCATAACATTAGAGATTTTAGGGGTCGCAGCTGCGACCGGGCACATGCTTCCAGGGGGTCTGACTGCTCTGAGAGGCACAGCCCATACATCCATCTACAGAGCCCCCAGATCCTGGGGGAGGGGTCTCTTTATTTGAGGGCAGGATGGGATGGGGCGGAACTGTAGGGGTAGGGACCCCAGTGATGTTCTTGGGGCTATGCCATTACTATTATGCTCCTGATATTCACCTTTGTGGAATTGGCCTGTATGAATTAAAACACCATCTTGAATTTAAAATCTTTCAGCAGGGCGTGCATTTAAAAGGGGTTGTTAATCTTGGAATTAGTTTTTGTATTTTGTAGATATCCTATGAGAGCTTCCAGTTGATCTTTTTTTTTTCTTTTTGCCACTTTTTGGAGTTTATATTCTTGTTCTTTCAAATGTCTTCTGGTTGCTATGGTCCATTACTGTAGCAACCAGCTTCCAAGTTAAGGTCAGATTGAAAGAGCAAACAGTTCAGGGCCTGAACAGAGAGATAAGTAATAAAATGTAATTATACATTAAAAAAAAAATCAACCCTCAGTTTAATGGCTCTCAGTAACCAAAATCATGAACCTAAGCAAACTATGAAGACGAAAACAAAACCATATAATTCAAAATAAACAAAAATAATAAACAAAGTTCAACTCAAAACTGTCGTACGCCAGGTTCATACTGGCTAATTTTCCCCCTGTGTATTGAAAGAAAGGACTATTCCTGATGAGCTCATCATTTTAATCTCTCCGGCGAGTGGAACTTTGCTTATTCATTAAAGGTGTAATAATTACTGCAATTTTACTGGTGTAATAATTACTGCAATCTTACTGGTGTAATAATTACTGCATTAATTACTGAACTATTGTGACCCTTGTTTTTTTGGGGAGATTTCCTCTATTTAGAGGATCATATACAGTGGGGGTTATTCATCAAAGTCCGAACAGTCGCGTATATGCCTGTATTCTCGTCTATTTGCGACTTCTCCAACTCTGCTTATTCAACAATCTCTGCGATGTGACAAATATGTGATCAATTCTGACACTTACTCCAGTCGCTCTTCACATCAATTTGTGTATAGGTAATTTGGCTATTCAGCATGTGATGGAGTCTGTTGAAGGGGCAGATTCTGCAGGGAGTACTGCTCCGAATTCGCCTGTTTGCCTTCGCTACAAAAGATTGGCTAATTGAGGGGTTGATGGCAGGGCTCCAGTGTTGTGTAAGGTGACTATTCATTCAAAAGTAACAATGGTGACTGTGAATAAATTAGTCTAGTATTAAACATGAACTAGGCACAAGGTGATATATAAAAATAAGTATTATTCACTTATATACAGTTAGTGGGATATGATGAGACTGACGTCACTGCCCTTCACTGGAGGAGTTCTCCTCACTCCACATGACGTCTCAGTCTATTATAGTGGGACTGACTATGCCACACTACACATGTGACGGCGTCCGACGCTGTCCGCTGCTTCACTGATTCATGAATAAGAAGAAGTGAATTTGCGACTTCCTAATCATATTGACATGAACAGATGCGGAGTCACTATGTAAGGTGAATTCGGACTTTGATGAATAACCCAGAGTCCAGCTGGAAACTGCAATCCACATACTGAAGGATAGATTAGCAATTTATTTGTGCCTTTTTATAACTGCAAAATGTGACTGCGTTTTCCCACTAACTCTCTGAAGGTGTAAAAATATCTCTGCACTAGAAGGTTTTCTGTACTTGCGCGTATTCTCCGTTAAAGCCAGCGCATTTCCCCCATTATTTGAGGATTTTTAGATTTAAAAAAAAGCACCTGATGGAAAAAAACGCTAAGACTACGCACATGCGAAAAAACATTGAAAGTAATAACTATCGACCGTGCAATGAAACATTGCGTTTTCTCACCTGTGCAAAACGGGATGCGAAAAATGTAACCTGATTAGTAACAATATGAATTTAACAATAGTTACACACGAGGGAAAAGTGCCGAGACATTGAGGTCTTTTAGATGGAAATATTGCCCCAAAAGCAAATTGTTTTTTTTGAAATCATGGGAAAATTCACCAGTGTGAATGCGCCAGTGGTTTTTTTGCCACGCACTTTTTTTTTTTAACGTAACAGTCTGACCAAAACTTTAAAAAAAATAAAAACACCTTAATTTATGCTAATTACTAACTTTTATTAAATGCCATTTATTATCAATTAATTCTTATATAGTGCTACTATTTTATGCAGCACTTTTACATAGATTCATCATTCACTTCAGTCCCTGTCCCATGGAGCTTACAATCTAGTTTCCCCTATTTTGTTACACACACAGAGGTATGTTTTTGGATTGTGGTAGGAAACCCATGCAAGTGCGGGGAGAACATACAAACTCCATGAAAATGAATGGTGGAATTGAACCCATGACCACAATGCTGCAAGGCAGCAGTGCTAACTGCTGAGCCACCACACTGCCCATGTATCCTATAAGGAAGTACGATGCAGCACTTCTGTGTTGCAGACTCTATCTTCAGACACTGCCGGCGACTCTATAGCGTCCTGATTCACCCGATCCCTCTAAGATGCACAGCCCTCTCCAGCCGCGCTGATAATGAAGCTCCACATTGGCATTGCCTAGAGGTCATTTTCCCATAATTCCCCTGGATCTGTTTAAAGGAGAAAATTTCCTTCTAAATGTGTCTTTTTTTTTTTAATGTCAGAATACTACTAATAGGCAGGATTGATATGAGGAAGAATGCCAATATTGTCACAGTTTTATATCACCTATATTACAGTAAGTGTACATTACAATATCCCTTTCAATGCAACAGAATTCCTAGTTCATGTTTTCAGTTGGTCGCTATATTTTCTTTGCCATTAGAGCGTACAGTCTCCTTACAACAAACTGGAGCCCCACCCCCATTAGCCCCCTACTTCAGCGCTCTGGCAAAATGAAACCGCAAATTCGGCACTTCAGTGCACTCTGACACTTATGTAAAAAGCTAAATGCTGCAATGCATGTGCACCCACAATGCAAAGAGGGACATAACGTTGTGACCTTAATAAAATTTCAGGGGGGGGGGGGGGGGGGGGGGGGGGGGGGTAAAGGAACAAAACCTCCCTTTCCTGCATTAAACTATGAACCATATTTTCATTCCGAGAGTCCATATGTTTTACAGATATAATCCAGGAAGCCGTCGGTACATCTCCCTCATGCTAAACTGACTGTGAATAACAGAAGTGTCACTCAGATTTCAGGGTAGCTTCCTTTAGATCATTTTACAAGGCAAAAGGCCAATAAAAAATGAGCAGTGCATGCGATGCACGATGTGACAACAAAGCGGTTCCACAGATTTATCCCATGAGCTCAGCACTACGGGAGTCAATATGCTTTCTTCACTCCCAGGGCTTTAGAGAGCCTTTGAGTAGTGGAGACATTTACGCAGTCACTAGGCACAGAGTTTCTCATCATTTAGTATCATAATCACCGCTGATTAATTCAGTAGGGAATTTAACAGAATGCCAGTAGATGACCTTTCACTGAAGGTGCACTAGCACAATTGTGAGGAACTTGTCACAAATAAAAACAAGCATTAAACCAGGGCAAGTCGCAGCTCTGATATGCAAATTATTTTTACAGCAACGCCAGTCATGTCATTTTGAATTTTACGACTGCGTTCGGGGTTTTTCTAACAACAACAACAACAACAAGCACAAAATGAAGGAACTAATAAAAAGGGTAATGATGGATGGGTCAATTCCCAGTGGAGCTGTACCATGTAATCCTATGAAGACAATGCATTATGGATAGCTTTGTGGTTATTGGTGGTTAATCATCTCCCTCCCGTAGCAGAATTCACCCTCCTGCCTCTGCTAGTCAGATGAAAACTACATGGTCACCACATTGTTGGGACTTGAGACTCGGATGCAGATGGGAACAGAGAGTCATTGCAATCTGGTGCTTGCGAGGAGTCCTGTGAAAGGATCCTTGCATTGAGGCAGCTTGTCAGCAGGGGACAGAACTGGAGGCCATATGCCTCTCTTCTTCTCCCTTCTGTTGCCAAGTCTGCTGCCTCATTCTTCTGTCAAAGGATACTACAAGGAGGAACATGTCTAGAAGCATTTTATTGAGCTAAAGACAAGCCTTTCCACAAACACGTCTTCACTAGACACCTTAATCATCTTTCTCTTTCAGCCATTAACATGTTTATCTATACCCCACGTCAACGACCACAGGCCTACAGTTTTTCTGTGCTTTGCTATAATATTACGATAAACAGGAAGTGAAAAAGGCAATAACTTCTTCCTATAAAAGAACACAACCAACAATAGTGTTTCCTACTGTACTGCTTGTTTCGAGAGATGTGTTACTTCTCTATAAAAACCAATTCATTTAATTACCAATAAAGTAGACGAAAAAAAAAAACTTACCCACAAACAAGAGAAGATAAACAGTGCCCCAAATGCTTTATTCAGAAATGAATTGATCATATTTTTTGGAATATATTTTAAAGGCAATGCCGGCAGCGGCCCCACTTCTTGTTTGCCACCAGGACAAACATGTTAGTTTTCCCAAAGAAAGCAAAGACATGAAGGTAAATGATAGCTATAAAGTACTAACTTGTCTGCATGCTTATCAAGCAAACAGTTAGGCCAATGGCACACTAGGCCCTTTACCACATTGATTTCAATCGGTCGCCGCAACTAAAAATATGATGAATTTTCTAGATGTGTTTTTTGTATGTTTGTATATTTATATTTACAAAGTACTACTAGGGAAAAGTGCTCTACCAGTAAACAATACAAATATAATACAGGCATAGGAAAGGACTTTACATAGTACCATTGAAGTAAATGATCGTAACATACATCCCTCTAAGTGCCACTCAATAAATAAAACAAGAGAATGGAGGCACCCGCCCCATAGAGCTTACAATCTAAATGGGTGACTTACATACACATATAAGAGGGTAATAAGGGCAGTTTCAGTAAATGCTGGATCATTATGTTATAAATGACAATCCTAAGCACAAATATCTGCTTAAAAACAAAAGGAATGAAATCCATGAAATCCAGTGACTGTGCTCCAAGAGTTATCATTTGAGTGACAAGTCACCATGCACATTGAGATGAGTAGCTTACAGATCGCATCCATTTTTTGGCATTAATCATTATTCAGGCAGTGTCCTGCAAGTGGTAAAAGCTTAGCATGCCGCTTGCACAGAAGAGCTGTTCTGTTTTCACAACAAGTCTTGATGGGAAGGTTCTTTCCGCTAGAGCAGGGCCTCTTATGTTTTATTAAAAGCCACTGACATGAGGAATATTTGCTTGCATTTTACAATGAAAGTAATTGGGGGGAAATAAAGAAAATTACTGGATCAAAGCTAGAGCATACGTCATCACTATGTGTTACAACTCAAGCAATAATTCACTAGCTATCATACAAACATTTCATCGACACCATTGTACAAGAGGCCTGACTTATAACAGTAGTTTAGTCTATAAATCAGTTTCAACGTACATCAGAATACACTCTGTTTAATATGGATATAGGGTGGTGATCAGCGGCATAACTAAAAACCTTTGGGCGCCTGTGTGACATCAGCACTGGGGGACCCTGCTCTTCTTGCGGTGCTGGTGTTTCCTGCCTCCCCCCCCTCCACCACCATAGATTATGGATTCTGGGTGCAGAGGAGGCAAGTCTTGCATTGTAGGGGGATCACAGCAGTCCTGGCCAGGCCCCCTGGGGCTCAGGACTGGTCGCTGCCTCTGGGTGACCCCTATAGTTTGACCACTGATGGTGGTACTTATAGCTAATGCTGTCTGTGGTTCACATGGGTAAGCTGCATTGATGCCATCAGATAGTGCCCTGGAACTATCACTACCTGTTTCTAGGGATGTTAATGTAATGCAAGAGTACATCACCCCCTAGCATTACTAGGAACTTGACACACAGTGGATCAAGGATTTCCTCTAAGGCAGGGTTCACACTGGCGAATTCTACTCTGCATTTTTTTTAAAGTGCATGGTGCAAAAACGCCGGCGCATTTACACTGGCTTATTTAGAAAATATAGTATTAGGAGCAATGCTTCCTTGTAAAACACATCATTAGTCACTGCTTTTCCCTCATGTGTGACCAGTAATGTTCAATTCCTATTGCTACTAATCCTGCTGCATTGCATTTTATACGCTTGAAAACACACGACATGATGCACCCCAGAGCATATTTTTCTCTGTGAAACGCTAGGGGGACATGGCACAGTTGAGAGTCATTGCTTTCAATGTTTTTTGTATGGGTGTAATTTTGGCATTTTTATCGCCACGCGATTTTTTTATTTCAACGCTGTGTAAAATACGCCATTCTCAACCCAACCTTAGCAACATGTACACAAGAATCTCTGCTTTTGAAATAGCGAATGGATGTAGCAGATATGCTTTCAATCAATGACATGTATAGATGCAGAGCTGGAGGAGTTACAGTATGTATAATAATAAAATGGCAGAGACTGATTTTATCCTATAGAAAACCAGTAACAATTCATACAATTGTATGGTAGCCGTTATATTTCTAAATATCTCTGCCTTGGAAAATACGTATATGGTTTATAAACAAGGACACATACTGTATTCAAATGCCTTACAATTCAGCCCTACCTGTAGGTGACTGTGCACACTTCTAACACTGGGAAGCCACACAGTAGCATTCCCTCACCCTACTGAATGGTCTAAATCGGACTGGCCCATCTACTGTGTACAGTTTAGGGAATTCATCAGATTAAGGGAGGAATTCACCATCCAGCGAAGTGAGCTCCAAAGCCTTTGGCTCACTTCACAAATGGTATTATGTGCATGCTGATGCCCTGCGCACAGACATCAGCATGCACATTAAAGGGATTCCCAACTCAGCGAGGAAACTCTTTTGGTCTTGCCGAGATGGGAATCCCTTTAATGCGTTCTCTGATGTCCGCGTGCACTACATCAGTGAGCGCATAATACCATTTGTGAAGTGAGCCGAAGGCTTCGGAGTTCACTTCGCTGGATTGTGAATTCCCCCCTAAAACTCATCGTTGGAGCCTCAGACTGCCCACTCTGATTTCAGCTACTCTTGTAGAACTGTATATAATAGTTATGACTGGTTCACATGGGGAAGGTCCCATTTAAAACTCACAGAACTTCATTGCAATTCTTATCATCCAATTGCTTTACAGAAACTGAAACTAAACGTGAAGATCAGTTTATATGGATGTCAGTCTGACATTATGAACAGTAAACATCAGTTCCTACAAGAGAATACCTCCCCTGGAGGGACATAAACCAGGGAGGATGGAGGGCTAATCTGACCTACACTTTTTGATTTTTTTGATGTTATATCTTGCAAATGGCTTTACTCTGTACAGCGGTGTAGGAGATGTTGTCATTATATCAATGAAAATGGTAAAATAACAATAAGCTCATAAAGATTATTAATATATAATATAAAGAATTATTGATTTTAATATCATTTGTTCCAAATGCACCACTGAAGTAATTAAAGTAATAAGACACAAAATATAGAACAATATAACCTCCATAGTAAAGAACTAGAAGTGGAATGTACAGCCATGTAATATATGTGTAATAATATTAACAGCCATATATTATATAATGTTAAGTACCGTTGAGAAGGCAATGGCCATATACAGTCATGGTCAAAAGTTTTGAGAATGACACAAATAT
>WMED01024505.1:936-11211 GCA_019650415.1 Pipa parva | reverse complement strand
AAACACTAGATTACTAGTGACATCTACTGGCTGGAATAAGCAGCTGCAAGCTTTGCTATATTAAAAGACTGCAAACATTTCCATTATACACTTATAATTCCCTGCACATGGTAGAAATGGTGATCTTTAAGCATATCCAATGCATAAATATTCACCACGGCTAGACTTATAATTTAGCTGCCAGGCCAGCTTCTAGTCTAAGGTACTAATTGCTGTAAGGCACAGGATTGGAGAAGTCCGCAATCCTTTGGTGCACAGAAGATGCCCATTAAGGGGGTAATTCATCAAGCAGCGAAGTGAGCTACGATCCGTTCGGGTCGCTTCGCTAATAGTAGTATGCGCATGCTGATGTTCTGTACGCGGACATCAGCATGCGCATTAAAGGGATTCCTGTCTCGGTAAGACAGCTCTTTTATTCTCACCGAGACAGGAATCCCTTTAATGCAAATGCTGATGTCCGCGTACAGAACATCAGCATGCGCATACTTTAAAGAATTATGGTTGCTTACATGCCTGCCTCACTGATTTGAAAGAATGGTGAAAATAAACAAAGCAAAGTCACTCTTACACAGAGACAATGAAGGGCTGAATTAACCAATTATTGGACAAAGCTAGTTAACACTTTCGTTTCCATGACCCCTTGTCACAGTCAACACACAAATTTGGGGGAAGTGTCGAATAAATGTGAATTTACATCTTTACGTGACTATTCGGCCTTTCTTGAATAAGCTCCATAATCTTTCATTTAGATCTTCAGTAAAGTAATGTGAGCACCATCTGTTTTCTCTTCTATAAATATGTATAAATTTTGAGCACTTGCATCATCACTTTGCAGCTGAACCAACCAACAGTATCCAGTCTCACCTGATGAAGAAGCACTTCACCATATAAACCAACTTTTATTTATGGGATTTCTGTATAAGGAGAGGGAGAAATAAAAAATGCACAGAAATGTTGTAAGCTGAGCTGACAAAAGGTCCGAGAGTGTTCTTTTATTGAGTGAGGCTATATTCCTTGAGTCATGAACAGATATTTCAGAAATTGTCCTCTTGATTCTGCAGTGGTGTTTACCTGTATCTGACTGGACTTATTGTTTATGTTCAGTTCGCTGCAGGTGCACCAAACATTCTAATCAGCACAGTTTATGATGAAACTGGAGTGTTTATGGAATGCTTTAGTAAAGTTCTTTTAGAACATGCTTGCAATATTTAGAAACAAATTCAATTACAACTATGGATAATTTAGTAAAAACATGTATTTTTACATATTAATTCTGAGAACAAATTGTGCTTCATTAGGGTTTCTGTTGCACATCTAACTGGACTTTGCATTGTCTCTGTCCAGTCAACTGTAGATGCAATAAAATTAGGTGGCATTGCGGTTCTGTAGGTTTGCCTTAGTTCAGTCTCATTGACGTTTCTAAACACTGATTTGAAAAGTTAACATAAAGTAGACATAATTAGGGAATTTTTTTTTTTATAAAAGTAGAAAAGTTTTTAGACCACTTATTGCTGGAGAAACAGTGTTTTTTTTAATTACACCATTATTTCGTATTTTAAAAGATTTTATCACATTTTAATGCATTTTTTAAACGGTGAAGAGTTGTTTTTGGATCCAATATAAATGGATGGGAATCTTTATAAATATCGTCCTCCGCGCCACCGAAAATCAATGCAGCCTTTCTAGAAAATATTAGATTTCTATTTAAAAACACATATGGGGGTATTTCCTCAAAGATTAATAACGGAAAAATAAGGTTTTGCTTCTGCCCTTTGACCCTTTTCGATTTCTGTTTTTATCAAAAGTACCAGGAACAAAACACAACTTCCACACGAATCAGCAGAGGAGGAAGTAAGTGAACGAGAAGAGGCTTCTGTAATAAACTGATTTTAAATTAAATAGTGCTAAAATTCATGTATTTTATGTATATGACATCAGAGAGATTAATGTTCCTTTAAGGCTCCCATTTTAGACACAGGTATACAAGTACAGTATATAGAGTCTGTATAGTTTATATAGCTGTTCACACACCTACATGAATAAGACAGTTAAATTTAATATGAGGTATTCCTGTGTGGTATATTTGTTTGTAATGTTGTTTATCACTATGCCACACAGAAGGTATGAGGGATGCTAGATATTGCAGTCTCATTCTCTGTGTCCCCACCCTGGGCTCTGGATTTACATGATAAGAATGTGTATGGGAGTAGTACATTGCAAACAAGTTACAGCTTCTAATTTTTTTCAGAAGCAGTCTTCCTGCATCCCTATAGGAGCCTGGGATATTGGCCTGCGTCATTATTTAAACCACCATTTCTGATTGAGAGATGGGCCCCAGGCCTGCTACAAGTTACACCATTTTGACACCTGAGACACCTAGGGGCAATAGAGTGAATTCCCCATGGTCACAAGGAGATGATTCCTGTAAAATTGTCACTAATAGTAATCTACCCAGCACCTATAGAACCTCCTAGCTGGGGTATATGGAAAGCAGGGCAGTGGGTACTGAGATGATATGACTGTGTATCAAATTTATAAAGATGTAGAGCAGTGGTTCTATGGATGTATTTATAATTTTATTTATAAAGCGCCACAAATTTACACAGCGCCGTACAATTCAGCAATACAAATATAAGACAGACATGGGAAAAGTGCATTACACATTACAAGTGAGTAAGTTATAAGCGTCAAGTCACTTTAAGTACCAGGTTGTGATTAACACAAGAGGATGGAGGTCCCTGCCCCATAGAGCTTACAATCTAAGGTTCTCTGCCATTTTATTGCCGCGATCCTTTACCCACAGCTGCAAAAAATTTAAAGTCGTGACCACAACAATATTCCCACATACGGTAAGGGAATTTAAAATTGTCGGTCCTGGATAAAGAGTATGGGAAATCTGCGACATCCCAGAGGGGTGTTAGGTAACCCCTGCCAAATCGTAATTTGACCCCAAAAGGGGTCGCGACCTCTAGGTTGAGAACCACTGATGTAGAGGATGAAATGCAGTATATACAGTAGTATATTTGTATTTCTCTGTTAAACAAATAATATAAAGATCAGCAACATAATTAATTACCCAGGAAGGTTAAACAAAATGGAAGGTAATGTAGGGAAACAGGAGGAATGGTCAAATGCATAAAATATAACAAATTCTAAGATTAAAGAGGGGAATTCATCATTCAGCGAAGTGAGCTCCGAATCCTTCGGCTCACTTCGCAAATGGTATTATGCGCTCGCTGATGTCCTGCACGTGGACATTAGCGAGCACATTAAAGGGATTCCAGTCTCGGCGAGGCAACTCTTTTGCTCTCACCGAGACTGGAATCCCTTTAATGCGCTCGCTGATGTTCGCGTGCAGGACATCAGTGAGCGCATAATACCATTTGCGAAGTGAGCCGAAGGATTCGGACTCACTTTGCTGAATAAGTGTATAAGAAATAGAAATTCAGATGCAGAATATATACAGTATATTGAATAGCTATTTGTTGTCAGCAATAACAGAGTTTCATTTGGCTTCAAAGTAGAGCAGTGTAGTAAAACAGTGGGGAAAGCCAAGTTATTCCTATCTTTTATAAGAATAGGAATTAGAAGAAGTAGGAAAGAAGTCATATTGTTACTCAGTGGGTCATTGGTAAGATATCACATTAAATTCTCTTTTCACTTTTGAAGGGCGGAATTAATAAAATCGAAAATATCGATATCATGATATTGATCATTTAGACACAATATCGTGATATCAAATAGCAATTTATACAAAAATAAAATCTGATTACCGCAATATTGAAAATTCAATATCGTCATAATCAAAAATTCAATAGAAACTTTTCAATCTGTTTATTTCTAGGGAGAATCCATAGTATCAACCATTTTCGATGGCAAAAATTCGATATCGCGATCATTTTTTTTTTTTTTTATTGAATTTTTCCATTGAAAGGTCGAAAATGGCCTTTTCGACTTTAATAAATTTCACCCACATTGGAGTTCCTCTCCATAGAAATACAGTAATAAATTAGAAATTGTTCAGAGGAAAGGAAGCTTAAATGGTAGAAGGTCTTAAAAATAAATCATGTTAACACTGCACAATTTAAAAGAGAGGAGAGTGAAAGGTAATATATAATAATAGATAATAATTTGTCTGTGGTTCATACTTGTGCAGGATTCCATTCATTAGGAAACATTATATAACAATTCCCTGCATTTTTTTCTCTGTGACACGTCTCTCTAAAAGTTAAACAAATCGAACGAGGGAAATGTCTTTGTGTGATATTACAATAAAGCCACTTCACATTCACTGATACACAAAGCAGCAGAAACAGTAAAAAAGAAACCATGGGGGGAAATGTATCAAGTGGCGTTATCGCAATGGTAAAAATAGGTGCTAAAAAAGAACAGCTATTTACCATTAAAAGTGCGCCTAATGATAACTTCAATTTTTGCGTAAAAATGTTAGCAATTTGCGTCCTCTTTATACACTAATTATTAGTGTAAAAAATGCTAGCAATTCCCATTTGTGTCCAAATATTAGCAGAATGTTAGCAATTTCCATGCACAAATAGTAATTGCTAACATTTTTCTAACATTTGGGCACAAACGGAAATTGCTAACATTTGTTACACAAACCAGTCATTAGTGTAAAAAAAGGACGCAAAATAGGAATTGCTAACATTTTTTACACAAATGTGTACCTGGTTCTCTAACGGCAGGCGTTCATTTTACTTCTTATAACAGGTCCTAAAATCATTCTAGGCTTCATAAATCAAGTGCGCCTGGTCTTAATCACTGATTTTCGCAAAACATAAAAAACAGGCGCAGCTGGTGCATAATGGAGACAAACTGAATGATAAATTGCTAATAAATGGACACAAATTAATTTGCGTCTATTTTTTACATTAAAGCCACTTGATACATTTCCCCTAATGTGTGACAGGCAGCATGTCACTATATTACGTTATAAGGCAGAGAGGGCATTGTGGTTCTATCAGTTTGCTTTAGTTTAGTTCCACTGACATTTCTAAATACTGATCTGAAAAGCTAACAAAGGACACACACATATTAGACGGTGATATTTACTAAGGTGTTTTCATCTGAAAATGGACATTTTTTACCCGAATTTTTTTTTGTTTGTTTCATTTTTCAACTAATACAAGTTACTCAACTGATTGGGGCAAAAAAATAAATAAAAAATTGTGTGAACAGCCATTTTCAAGCAAAAACACCTTAGTAAGTTTCACCCTACTAGGGTTGTTTTTTTGTGTATAAAAGTGGAATAGTGTTTCGACACCTTATTGCTGGAGAAACAGAGTTTTTAATTACACCATTATTGCCTGTTTAAAAAGCTTTTGTTACACATTTTAATGCATTTTTTTATGTTGAAAAGGTGTTTTTGGATCCAATATAAATTGACGGGAATCTTTATAAATATCGCCCGGTCTGCACCTCCATAATCAATGCAGCCTTTCTAGAAAATATTAGATTTCTATTTTAAAATAAATAGTATATATCCTCAAAGATTAATAACGGTAAAATAAGGTTTTGCTTCTGCTGTATTTTTTTACCCAATTTTTATTTCTGTGTCTATCAAAAGTAACAGGAACAAAACACAACTAAACGGAGAATAGGGTAAAGTGTAGCCAAATGGACTAAAATAGTATTTTACCATAATTATAATTTGATAAATCCTCACTTTATTTTGCTTTTGTAGGAATCAAGCAAAAAATATTTATTCTAAAATGCTGAAATGAAAATAACGGCAGTGGGTGGGTATAATTTAATGGAACAAAAAAAAATGATGTCTGCAAACAGCACGGTCATAATAAAAGCCAAATTATCAATTATCAGGTCTTTGGATTCAAAGAAAACATTTTTTTATTTAAAAAGTAAGAGGAGTAACGGAACTTTTCAGCTTTGGTTTTACTGATCCTTTAAATTATTGTTGCACTGTTATACAATGATATTTGCTATACAGTGGTTGCATTGATCAGATTCAGTGGGTTATTCACTAAAGTCCAAATTGTTACGTATAGGCTCGAATTTGCCAGATAAAGACAGCTGTAATAAGCTGCTGCTGTCGCAGTCGCATCTTTATGATGAGAATATTGTCGTAGTCACAAATTTATTATGGGAGAATTGCTGCGACTTTATTATGGGAAAATTGTTGCGACTTTACAATGGGGAAATTGTAGCGGATTTGCAATGGGAATCCGCTGTTTGCAAATTCGACAGTCGAATATGCACCTTAGTGAATAACCCCCTAATTACTGAATGAAGTCATTGCAAATGCACTCAGGTACAAATCACTGTATCTGTCTATTTATTCCTATTCTAGAATGAGGGGGTTATTGACTAAAGTCCCAATTGTTGTGTAAAGGTGTGAATTCGCCAGATAACAGTGGTCGAACACTACCCAATAGACAGCTACTGTCACGATCGCGACTCCAACATGGGAATATTGTCACAGTAGCGACTTTACTATGGGAATATTGTCACAGATTTGCTATGGGAATCCGCTGTTTAGAGAATAAGGAGTAGAGAATCAGGGTGTAGCCACCCGAAGTGATGAGAATTCACTTCGACAGTCAAATTCTCACTTTAGTCAATAACCCCCTGAATGCAGGGTCTTTCTCTATTCACCACTGCACAGTTACATCTCAGTTTATCAGTTGTAATGGCATGGTAATACTAAGAGAAAAGTACCAGCAATGCTTACCTTAAACTTCATAGTAGCAGGAAGTGGCAATAGTCTCACCCCAGTGTCTCTGCCCCTGATGTCACTGTGTACTGCAGCGTGCTACTCCCAGCACGTCTGCTATCTATAATTACAGACTGTATCCCTATCTCTCATAGCACGAATTTTCTGGTCCTCAACCCTTCCCCTCCCTCTTTTGTTTTGAAGAAAAAAAATTCATTTTTTATATTCATCAATGCCACTGCAAATTTTATTTTTTTCATAAGATCTAATATTTAAAAGTACCATGATTTGGGGTTTTCATTCTTTTAAACAGGTCTCTGAAAATAAAATAGCTCATCAGGTTGCCCCGGAATAGTGGCTTCAAACAGGACCTCATCTTCATTATAAAGAAATTGTATAATCGAATGTTTCAATAATAGTCCAGTTTACTAAACAATATACACTGTTTTCAATGTTATAATGTCTCCTTTTATTCTATTATTTTCTATTTCACTGTTACCTAAATCATTTGGGAAGACAATAAGGGCCACATAATAATTTAACTATGTAGCCCTTAGTTTGCTCCCAAATTTCTCCTTAGTTTTTACTTTATTTATTGTAATGTAACAGAGCTGCTCTGTAGGAGTAAAGGACCAAACTTACAACTGGTGGGAAAACCCACTACCATCCCTTTAATATTTAGGTCCATGACCTTTATTAATGGTTTAGTTTAGGAAGTATTCTCCCATATAACAGGTTACAGATGAATTGAGAAGAATATTTTTCTAATATACTTAGTCAGTCTTTTATGTGAGGAAAGGTATTAATTATTCCATCAGCACCTTCTGTGTTTACTTCCTGTTTGGAATCTTTTTTCCACAGACACAACAGCATCTCAGGAAGGTCAAAATTAATAGTTAATGAATTACCATGGGCAGTTACAATACTTACTGCTAATGGTGTATACTGTCAGTAGCAAGCGCTGATACTGGACATGAGAGAGAAACCAAATCCATATACAAATAAAGTCAATATTTCAGCCCTTTATTTAAAAATTGCTTGTGTTGGGTTAACTACACCTTTCAGAATTAAAAAAAAAAAGGTGGATGACAGTTTAAAAGGTTCTGATTGGTTATTTAGCATTATCCAGCCTGTCAGTCAATTCCTTAACTCAACATTTCAAACTGAACTGCTGAAGAGGAAGTGGCAGAGAGAGGAAAGCAGCTTCAGTACCAAACTGGTGCTAAATTGTAAAGGGTGGAAATAAATAAATAATTTATATGACAAAAAGCTTTTATTTAACTTTTATTTAACAGTGCCAGACAGACAGCAAATAACTGTTGGTGCCTAAACTGTTCCTTTAAGGAAGAAACTTTCAGTTGAAAAGGATATACACCACAAGAAGCATTCATCACCTCCAGCATTTTTTTTGCCCAGTTAACTTCTACTGTTATATAAAAAAATTTTGCAAAATGAATGATTTACTTATTTTCAGCATTTTTATAATTTACAACACTTTCATCCAGAATCTGCCTCTCCAATGTATTCCACTTCAGCTGATCAGTGTACAATCCCATGCCGCTGACTTTGTCCACAGATTTGTGAATTCTTAAAGGTTGCACACCTGAAGGATTCTGATTGGTTATTCAGCAGCAGCTCTGTGTGGTTACATACTTGAAGGATTCTGATTGGTTATTCAGAGGGTTATTCTCTAAACTCAGAAATGTTTCGTAAAGGTGTGAATTTGTCAGAATTCTCAAGTCTTTTAGTCAATTCCCTGGCTTAACCTCCCAAACTGAACTGCTAAAGAGGAAGAAGATTCAGTAAGAAACTGTCTGCAAATTGAAAATAATGCAAATCATTAAATAATATATACTTCAAAAGGCCTTTATTTAACAAACAGACAGGTAAAAAAAACTTCTGGTGACTAATCTGTTCCTTTAAACCAACTGTAAGTAACTTGTACTTTCTAAAGGAACAGAAACACCCCCATTCATATATATGAAATGGATGAGCCTGTCCCACCATGGATTCACAATGAACATAATGAAACTAAAATAACTATTACTTACAATCAGCCCGAGCAAGTTTGAAATATACTACCAGGTCCGAGAAATATATATATGCCCCCCCCCCCAAATCAATGGGACATTAATCTGTGTGCTGCTTGTTGCTATGTGCTGACATGCCACCCTGCATTGCTTTCAGACAGAATACCCTTCATTAACTCTTCATGATGCTACAGGACCTCATGTGACCTTTTCTGACTCAAGGCACTGACATCTGTGAATTTAAGGATATTTAATTACATTGTAGTACATGGAGGACATTTTCTTATTTTGTATGTGATTTTTTTCTCTGTGTGTTGTTTTTTTTTTTGAATGCCATATATATTTCTACGTTTACTTGTATATATATGTATATATATTTTTATTTATATAGCAACACTAGGTTATGCAGTGCTGTACAATGCAACAATACAATTATAATACATACATGGGAAAGTGCTTAACAAAGAACAAGTGAAGTAAATTACAAGCATAAAATCATGAAGATACATCACTCTAAGTGCCAGGCCATGACTGAAACAAGAGGATGGACATCCCTACCCCATAGAGCTTACAAGGAAGACTTACATAAACAGATAGGAGGGTAACAAGTGCAGTAGCATAAAGTGTCAGTTCATTTGGCTATAGGTAAAATATAGACATGAAAACCAGTGCTAGTGCTCCAAGAGGGAAGATTTCAATTTAGATGTGAAGATATTGATGGATTGCTCTTGGCGGAGGTAGAGGGGTACAGAATTCCAAAGATAAGGGGCAGCAAGAGAGAAGGGTTTAAGAAGAGAATGGACGGTATTAGTGAGGGGTTCCTGATGAATTTGCCTTGTGAAGAGTGGAGTCGACGGCTAGGTGTATATGAGCAAACAAGGGAAGAAATGTAGGGAGGGGCAACAAAGTGAAGTGCCTTGAATGTCGAATGTAGGACACTGTAAATAATATGTTTTTTTAACTGGGAGCAAAGAAGCAGACAAGAGTTGGGAGGGAGACTTCTGGGTAGAGAGGGAGATTATTCTAGCAGCAGAGTTTAGAATAGACTGGAGCGGGGAAAGATGGGAAACTAGAAGGTCAGTTAAAAGGGCATTGCAATAGTCCAAGCGGGATAAGATGGGGGAATGCATGAGGGTGTTAGCAATGGCCTGAGAGAATAATGGACGGATCTTGGCAATGTTATGAAGGAAAAATCAACAGGTTTTAACAGTGGAAGCAATGTCCTTAGAAAAGGAAAGTCACTCCAAGACAACGTGCAGAAGTAACAGGTGCTTGTATAGTCCTGTCACGGGTCCAAATGTTTGTAGTACAAACAAACAGGTTTATATTCGTAAACAAACATAAGAATAATGATGCACATGTAATGAAGTTCCACAGATCTAAAAAATATGAATATATGAAATATATTCCTGTGAGACAACATGCATTTATTTTTGATTATGAAACTATATTTTGCCATGATAAATAAGCCAGAAATTGCCATTGGTATACACTGTAACCCAGCATGCTCTGGGGTTGGCTGAAAAATTTGGTGGGTTTATGAAGAGGAAAATTTAC
>WMED01024504.1:0-11212 GCA_019650415.1 Pipa parva | reverse complement strand
AATCCCTACACATACACACACACACAATCCCTACACATACACACACAATCCCTAAACACATACACAATCCCTACACACACACCTACACTCTGTAGCCTCGATACCAAAACTGTCACACGAAACTCCCGCACAACGTAACCAGTCAACCTACGCGCGATTTGAAACGGCTGTACAGTTCTGCGCGTCCTGATTGGATAGGCAAGCGGTCCAATCGTTGTGACGTGGGCAGACTTAGTTGCGTTGCCCGGATAGAGACGCATGCGCACAAAGCAGGAGCAGGGTTCAGCCTACTTAGTATTTGCATTAAGCTGTCTCATTCGGAAACGGCCTCTCCCTGTAGTGGCGCGTGTAAAGTGCCGCTTTCCCACACGACCGCCCCCTACACTCCGGATCCTCCTGTAAGTCAGTGAAGCTGGGACCCGCCAGTCTGCTGGCAACGGAGACAGACAGAAGGAAGGCTAATGCCAGGCACTAACAGCTGTAGGTGTTCGGGGCCGGACTGAAGTGTAGAACTTGTCCGGAGGCCCATTGGAGCAGGGAAAAGACCACTTTGGGACTGTACCTTTAAAGCGTTGGCAGAGGTGACTGACCCCGCCCGGCCTGGTGACACTCAGGGCCTTAACTTTTCTCCACCTGCTGTCAGTGCCGCTGAAGCAGCTTTTAACTACGGGCAACTTCTCATGAGGGTCCATAGGGAAACAGAGCATTTATCCCGGGGACCCCCATCTCAGCTGTAGTGCAGAGGACACTGTCCAGCCTGACCTGGTACCCTGGTCCTTCCTTTTTGTTTAATGATCTGCACCCTGTACTGCCACCACCATGGGAAAAATGCTCTCCAAGATCTTTGGTAATAAGGAAATGCGGATCCTGATGCTTGGACTGGACGCCGCTGGTAAGACCACCATACTCTACAAGCTAAAGTTAGGCCAGTCTGTCACTACAATCCCCACCGTGGGTTTTAATGTGGAGACCGTCACATACAAAAACGTCAAGTTTAACGTTTGGGACGTTGGGGGCCAGGACAAGATTCGGCCGCTATGGCGGCATTACTATACCGGCACCCAGGGCCTTATCTTCGTTGTGGACTGCGCTGACCGGGACCGCATAGACGAGGCCAGACAAGAGCTCCATCGTATTATCAATGATCGGGAGATGAGGGACGCAATTATACTAATATTTGCAAACAAACAAGACCTTCCTGATGCCATGAAACCCCACGAGATTCAAGAAAAACTGGGCCTGACCCGTATCAGGGATAGGAATTGGTACGTGCAGCCTTCCTGTGCTACCAGTGGGGATGGGCTCTATGAAGGACTCACATGGCTAACCTCCAATTATAAATCTTAATGACTAATAGAAGATCTTCAGAATTAAAGTATGACTGTGCTTCTCCGAAAATATTTAGACGGGTTTAAGCAGTGTCATAGGATTTTTGCGGAAACCCATCGTTCACCCCCTTTAATTTTCACAGGAATATGGCTGGATTACTTTTTCATATATGCTTTGCAGTAGGATACTAATCTCTCATTTACACCCTATCGACAGCATAATGACTAGGAAGATCACTATTTCTCTTTAGGGTCCAAAATAAGGCTTTGGTTTGAGGGCTTACTGCTTGATTTATTAGTTCTGCTTTTTTTTTTTTTTAATTTCTCCATTTGTTGTAGAGTCCGGTTCTTTGCATTCATACAGGGTATGTTGCTAGATCTGTTTAAAGCAGTAAACTTTAAAATTATATACTTTAAAATTACCCCTGCCTTTTGTCTTTTATACAAGGCATTTTTGTAATAAATTCTGTTAGCTAGTCTATAACACTTTTCTGGGGCATTGTCCTCTTTTCTATTATAAGGTTTTCCTTGTTATTAGGCCAGTTTAAAAAGTTACCATTTATAAAAATATGGTACAGTTGCTGATCTCTGCTAGTGAAGCTTTTTTGGCATTCTCAGTGCACGAGTAAGTTATGCTCAGATAATTTATCAAAGGTCTTAACATGTTCTGTAGTATGATTGGTTAATATGATTTGTTGTAGTTTTTTAAATAATATATACATATAACCTAAGATGGTATGAAAAAGCACATGTGAATCTGCTGTAAATTATCAGATCCTATTTTGGCAATAAAAGGAAGTTAAAGGGACAGTGTTAGATAAAGTATTATTCAAACAAGTGTTTTAACATTCCTAGGTATGTAAAAACTTTAAAAAAACTGAACATATAAAACGAGCTTTGGGTACTTTATGATTTTATTTTTTTCTTCTGAAATACAGAGCCTTAAGGTAGGGACTGATCTGACCAAAGTATACCAGTGGGGGTAGTGCAGCTTGTAGACAAACTTGATTCCGAAAGAGAATTTAGAGGATAACTCCTACCCTACCCACACTTTTTTTTTTTTTTGACAAAGATCCAAGTAATGCACATAATGAGTGTGACATTGGGCCTACTACTACACCCTATTAATAAAATACTATCACACCTCCTGCTGCTGGAGTATGTATAATACACAATACTGGGTTAACTACTGTTGTGGACTGATTGTGGATAAACCCACATGTGCTAGATAAATGTTTTCAAGTTCTAGCATGTTACAGTAGTTTATTTGTAGGGAGCAAAAGATAGTCTGTTGAAAACTGCAGCAGCAGTCTTTCAAATAACTTCATACTAAAAAAAAAAAAAAAAAAAAAGCTAAAAATGCTAAAAAACATAGAATGTCTGAGATTTTTATATTTTGCTACAGAGGCCTTTACCTTTCTTCATTACTGTATGTTCAGAGAGAACAACTTTTGTTGGCTGTTTAAATTTTTAACTTATTTCTCCTAATTAAGAACTGTGTATAAGGGCTTTCATACAAAGCTTTGTATCCCTCACTATTTTAATGGTCAAGGTTATGGGCAAGCTTTTTCCCCCTAGTGTCAAGGTTGAATATAGAAAATTACTACCATTACAAATTAGGGGTGTGGCATGTTTGATATTGTTTTATGAACCGGATAATTTGTCACATTTTCTCTGAGTGAAAACGCCTGTTTTATTCACAAGAACTCCCTTTATGTGTAGCAATACAACAAATTATGCAAAGAGCACCACCTTGAAAAACAGAATATGTGAAGCACAACTTTGTAATCCAGAGGAAGTTGTAAAGAATGTTTTCCAGTTGTTCATCAGTATGCCTGGTTTTCTGTTGGAAAGGTATATTGCTCAAAAATAGTTTAACTCTATGCCTTTTATAAATAAAATACCTATATTATTTCTGTAACCTCTAATGTACATTTTTTACACACACACCCATTAACCACAAATTATATGGAGGTTTGTAGTTGTGTTGTCGTGTCAAAGCATATGAAAAGACAAGGAACCTACTATCCATACCCTATTCTATGGCCCTATTCTAGCAAATAGTTATTGTCCCTTATAAGGCAAAGTGAAACAGCCATTATTTTACATGCACGTTTTCTGAATCAAATTAAGGAATTTAGACTATGCCAATATAGTTTTTGTATTTAAAGGAGCACTCGGCCAAAAAAATTTAAAAAAAAAATGTTTCTTTATGCTAATTAACATATTTTAGCAAATACGATTTATTTTTTATTTTTTTAAAGTGACATTTCTTACCTGTAAAGAAGTGCTGTCCAGCACTTCTGTGTTGCATAACCCCTCCTCAGACACCACCGGGGACTCTAAAGGTGTCTGGATGAGGTGATCCTTCTCAGGAGCGCATTCTTCTGCAGCTGCTCTCCCAGTGAAGAGAGTTTGACGTCATCCAGGGAGTACGCATTGATGACGTTACGCTCTCCCATGTGACTTCTAGGAAATGCTGATGCGGGGCTTCATGGGGATAGCAGCTGCAGAGGAGCACGCTCCTGAGAGGGATCGCCTCATCTGGACAACGTAGAGTACCTGGCGGTGTCTGAGGAGGGGTTATGCAACAAGAAAGTGCTGGACAGCATTTCTTTACAGGTAAGAAATGTCACTTTTATAAATAAAAACAAATCGTATTTTCTAAAATATGTTAATTAGCATGAAGAAACACATGCTATTTATTTTATATTGTCACTATATATTTTATGTAACGGCAGAGTGGCTGCTTTCTAATTTAACTTCCCTTTTTCAGTTTTGGATTATAAAGTGCTTTATATCTCAGTATGTAGAATGTACTGTTGTATTGTTTGATCTACACTGACCATTTTGTTTGTTCTACTTTTGAGTCTTCTGATTTATTCCTTATAGATAACAAGGAAAGCAAAATGTCTTTAAGAAGAATTTAACCTATTTTTCCATTGGCTTTCTGAAACCCATATCTAGCTTTTTCTGCATCCAGCATCATATCATAGCCTTCAAACATGGTGACCTTGTTGCTTTTTAGGATGGGCATTTATGTAACTACTGAAAAACAGTACTTTCTGTGTAAACAGAAAAAAATTTATGCTAAACCTTTTTACATTTTTTTAAAACTCTACTTCACATTAAACATTCAGGGGGTTATTCACTAAGGTGCGAATTTGACTGTCGAATTCTGATTCCCATAGCAAATCCGTGACAATTTCCCCATTGTAAAGTCACGACAATTTTCCCATAATAAAGTCGTGACTGCGACAATATTCTCATTATAAAGACGCAGCTGTGACAGTAACAGCCTGTTGCGACTGTCTTTATATGGCGAATTCACACTATACACAACAATTGTGACTTCAAGTTGAGTCTGAGGTGGTTATTCACTGAAGACTTTGTATACAGTAGTTTTTAAGAATATTTGCTTAAAATGAAATGCATTTTTTTTTTTTGTTTGTTTGTTTTTTTTTCCCCTGTTCGGTTATGCAAAGATGTAAATAAAAAAAAAAAAAAAGGAACAATATAACTTCTTTAAATTATATTGTGCCTTAGATTATCATTTTACCTAATAGAGATGACAGTAGTCGACATGATAAATGTTACAAATGAAACTCCCACTACCACCTATAATAATCTTATTCTAATTTACACCTCTCCCCAAAATGATTCCTTAAAATATTTAATTTGATAAAGCATTACTGTAGCCTTTGCATTTTAAATTTTATGATCATGTGTGCTAATTAATGTTCAGAACACTTACAGCTGATTTAGGAGGCCTAGTGCAAACTCCAATAAGATAAGAGCAAACAGGCCCTGCAAGGTCAAAAGTGCCAAATCTAGTTAGCAAAGTTAACCTTGCACTATAAACAATAATGATAATCTGAGTGCATTTAACCTTTAAGACAATGATAGCTAACCTATGACGTGTGTCAGAAGTGACACATCAAGATGTTCTTGCTGTCAAGGCACCATTCCTGCTGCGAGAATTGTCTCGTCTCTGGTCGTTTCTCAAAGTGACACACCACCCGAGTTATGCTTGGTATTTTTATTAATTTTGACACACCATGCTCAAAAGGTTGGCTATCACTGATTAGAAGAATGGACAATAATTGCAGTATTTCACCACTGCAACTATTTTTTGGCCCTAGTTATCACTGCATGGTTTTATGCTTTTATTTGAAAGTGAAATTTTTAATCTATATATTTTTACAATGTGGATTGGATTATTTTTTTTTCAAACAGTATAGCCTTATGTTTAATTTCTAAGTTTTTAAGGTTTCCTGCATTTGTTTATGGAAATTTAAGTTAAGATACGCGTAATACAATTGCAGAAATATGCAGGCCACTAAAGAGTAAGTTTAGGCAACGAATGCTTGAATTTGGAGTACTTATAGTAAAGAAGGGATGTCTCTGTAGGTAAAAATATTGCCCGCCCCCATATATTTTCCAGCCATGAATGCCAAGTATCTACACTATAATGCCTATTATAAGAAATGCATTTCTTAAAGGTGAGCATCTAAAGTCTCCTAACATGCTACCTTCTTGCGCTACTTTCGATATTGTATGTGTATGCATGTACTCTGAAGTATCAACCAATTGATAAGGTATGGACACTTTAGTGAGGTTCTTACCTTTAGAACTAATTCTGGAAGAACTTCAGTGTATTTAAAAAATGAAAACAAAGTAGGCACTAGTGCATGAATTGGATAATGGTCATAATAACCAGAACAACTATTTTATGATTCATGTACTATCCCCTGTAATGGTTAGGTTACTTCTTTCTTCTCCTCTCTTTATTGAATGTTAGGTTTTTCCTGTTCTTTGATGCCTCATCTCATTGTTGCTTTTATTGCAGATCTGTAACATATATAGCCTCAATAACCTAAGTCTTATCTACAGGTTTTTAAGTAAAAATTCTAAATGCATTACACAGATTAAAACCTGGATAGGCTATTAAATTCAAAACTGGAGGGGACACACAATGAAATTGCAAGATATCTTCTTTTAGCCCTGTTTCACTTGTATGTCTCCTGATTTATGGTGTTTAAAGTTTTAGGGTGAAAATTTTTTGAAATTTTCAATGGAAAGGTAGCCATGCTACTAATGTAAAGTATGACTACCTTTCTGTTGAAAAAATTTCAAAAAATCGAGATCGAAAACTAGAAAAAAAAAAAAGAACAATGCAAGATCTCGCTCGATAAATTCGGAAAGACATAGAGCTGTCCTTCAGAGTCTAATAAATTTCACCCTTATTGTGAAATTAATTTTGAAATGTATACCTGGCAACATTTGTAAGGTGGAACTCTAATGTGCATAATTAAGAATGTGTAAGGAAGAATTTAAGCAAAAATGTTTAATTTTCAAACAATTTACAGAAAATGTTATCCTTGTCCCCACACTGCCCTGTGTTCTCTTACCACTGCACATTTGTTTCCTGATGGCAACACATTTTTTATTGATATAAGAGAAGAGGGTCTTGACTAATCATTTTATTTATTTAAATAGCCAGTCATGTGCCTCATTGCTTTTCTCCCTGCATGCTCTTCTTTAAATATTAACCTTCATAAAGTGCTCTGGTCAGGAAGGAAGTGCAGGCATGGGGTCATGCACACAGTCTGTGCACATGCTAGGAGAGAAACTGTCAGTGATTTTCAGGGTGACTTGCTTACAGAAGTGAATAAACTTTGCAAAATGTACCATCCTTACAAGCAACTTTGGAGCCTTGCCTCCTCTTATAATTAGGTCTCCTCATGCTAAGAGAAACAATTCTGCTTTGGGGAAGACTTATTTGAAAATATGCTTATTACTTGAGAACTACAAGCTTATTTTCTAACAATGACACATTTCCAGAAATAAGTTTGCTGTAGTGATATAGCTTGAGCATAAAAGTGCTTTTTCTATTTTCTAGCACAAAATAAGTAAACAAAGTGAATTGTAAAAGTGTTAGTACAAGTTTCATGTATTGCACTCGAGCAGAAATGCAAACCCTAGGCTTCATTAAGAAGGAAACGGCAACATTTTGGGATTTTTACTTATCTCTGGAATAGAAAAAAGATCTGAAATTGCTCAACTTGCCCATAGCCGTTACCCTCAAACTCCATCCACTTTGTTGGTTATGGTAGGCAAACATTTTACAGAAGTAAATTGTAATCCTCAATTTTCAAATATAAAGATTCTTTTTACTCAAAGAAAAACTTGTTTCCTAAAACAAATTTGCTATTTAAATATGGTAATAAAAAGGTGTCATGTTCTTTACAAAAAGCATATGGTTTCCTGCTACTACCGTAATATTTTTTTAATGTGTTACATCTTGGCATCTCATTCCCTGAGTGGATTTTTGCATTTCTGGATGAAACCAAGCTGACTATTACAGATAATCCGCAGGCATTTGTGTGACACTTGCAAGAAGCTGTGATGTATCAGGAAAAAAAATGTTCGTGCCTGTAAAATATTATATTGGAGGGAGTTTTGATATTAAATTAATGAGCCATAGTGGAAAGTAGCAGTAGCTAAGGAATGCTGGGTCACACATTTTCTTCTGTAGATAGATCTAGCAAGAGGCAACGTAAAAAGAAATTGTCATACCAAAATCCCCCATTTTAAATAATATTTCATATCTGCTATCAATAAACAGAATTATGCTGTTTGTGATTAAAGATATACAATTCTGCTGTTTAAGTATAGTTTCTTATTTGCCTAAGTGTGTTAGTTAAAGCACTGTACTGATAAGGTCACTGATAAAGGAATCATCTGCAGTAGCTGCTAAGAGTATAACGTGACTACTTTTTTTTTATGTGATAGTTTCAACCTCCAAAATATTATTGACCGTAAGGCCAGGTTCACACTGGTTTATCTGTACGTAATACTGGCAAATTCTGGCTGGCGTATCTGCAGGATGCACTTTTATTATTGTAGTTTCCTGACGCAGTGTGAATGCTCCCTCAGCATTCCTAACTCCTATCTGTCTGCGTTCTTTGCATATGCTTAGGAAATATGCGACAGTGTTCTGACGCTCGTGTTCAACGCTGGTGTGGCTGGAGCAAGGTAAGTGCCATAGGGATTCGTAGCACATGTTTTTGTTTTTTTTTGCAAGCAGCATTAATATACGCCAGAGTGAACCAGGTCTATGGGCAATGATGTGCCCTGACACTGTTTTGAAATGCAGACAATACACCATGTCCAGTTTGATTTCAATGGCACCACATCAAAACCAACCTGTATATGCGGTGGTAACTATAATGAAAATCGATGTTGTGGTTACCAGAACCCATAAATTTGATAGGTGGTGTTGACATAGTTGCCATTTAATGAGGTAATTGCAAACCTACTGAGCTGCAATAAAAGCCTACAAAAAATTGCAAACGTGTGAACTGTGATTTTTCTTCTAACTGTATCTGTGAATTTACTGTTTCTCAGTATCAGCTTACAGAGTTGCCCTAAAATGATAAGCTGCTCTTAAAAGTAACTATTGTTACTTTTTATTGATTCTTGTGGGATAATTTATACAGGCAACAACCTGGACAGTTTCTGGGAGAGAAATGTGACTTATTTTCATGAAATTTATTTACAAACTACAAAATAGTAATCTTGCACTTGCATAGTCCTCATTACACTTGTAGCAGTTCTATTGTTTCCCATCTTGTATCCCATTGTTTCATTTCACATTTTCAAACCTACATTTTAATAATAAAGCAGTATCTCTAGAAAAAAACAACATTCACTTTTGTGCTAGACTGGCGGGTACTCCTAATTTGTATTGCTTTTTTTCCCATGGTTACAGCCATCTTTCATTTGTAAGTAAACAAACCTCCACCTGTGTGTTTTTTTGTTTTTTTTTTAATTCTAGAACTTCAAATAATACATAGTAAAGGTCTTCAAGCAGCTATAAGACAAAATGTATGCAGTAATACAGAGTTAAACTGGCAGTTTTTTCAATTCTCACATCAAATTTGTTTTCACAATTTTTAAATACATAGGAATTGACAAATAAATATATATCATCAATAATGAAATTCAGGCGAAAGGGCCAAAATGGAGTTAACACACTTACGTATTTATAAATGTTCCTTTTGCATTTTATTGCATGTGTTTTTCTGTGTGAGACAAAATGATTAGCTCTGCTCCCTATAGACTCACATTGATTATACTGTGGCAGTACAACCTGCGTGGTGGCCATGCAGTTACAAGGAGAGTCTATTGATAGTGGATCTAAATATTTTGCCAGAAGCCCAGTGTAGTTCTAGCTTTAAGTAACTTTTACAAATTATTTTATGAAAGCTAAACAGCTTTGATCACACAAACTGTAGCATAATGAGGTTTGTAGATGTGGCAAACATAAAATGAGGTGATATAAAAATGAAAATTTGGGGGATAGTAATATCAATTTGAGATATAGCTTGTTCAATACATTTTTAAGCTGATCATACTTGCTATTCTCATTGTTTGGATAATCATATTATACTTTGCAATGAAAGAGAAAAGTACTGATATTTTACCTGCCAAAGAAACTTTTTGTAGTTGGGACAGAGACCCATGTCACATTTATAAAGGAGTGAATCTGTTTAAAGGAGAACGCCAGAGTCTTTCCTAAGCAGCTAAAAGTAACAGAGGGCAGTAAAAATTGTACTTCATATCAGAAGAATAGATCTCAAACATCATTGAATACCCTGTGTTTACCTTTAGATTTTAGTACTGGGATTCCATACATTGAAGACAAAATTCTTAACCTCAGTTGGGGCACTGAATGGAATGCTATATAAAGACTACCTTGAAAGATCCATTATGAAATCCATTATACAAAAAATGTATTTGAGAGCTTTCCTCAATAGTATTTGTAGTGCTTTTGAAATTGCACTGCTCATGTAAAGCCAGACAGATGGAGTTATTTAAAAATACTTCTTCACAACATAATACTTTTTCCTAAAAAAAAAAGTCTTTCACATAATACAGTTACAGTGTATGTTTATACCTTGCCAAGTTCAATGTTTAGGGCTTAGTTCTGACTGTACAATATCTTGCATATAAATGCCTACTTTAAAATTCCATAATGTCTTTTACAGAATCCCAGAGGCTGAGTCAGCCCTAAGTCTCCAAGTTCAAATTTAGTCATTCTCTAAAGTTAATGTTGGCATTGATTTGCATGACAGTTTTCTATGGCAAACAACTCTATGCAAGGTTTCCATAAAACAGGTTTTTCTAGACCCATGGCATGTCCAGGCAAGCTGGCAATGATATTTTATGGAAGATGTGTCTTTCTAAATTCAACATCTTTGAAATACAAGTATTCTTTATGGTCACCTAGGAGCAAAATGAAGAACTGTTTCAAACTGCCTTCATTTTTAAAATAAAGCAGTGTATTTTTTTGACTTTACTCTGCTCTGTATTTGTACTGGCATGGGTAAGCTTATTTTCTGTTCACAAAGTAACATTTATCTGTTTTCTAGTAAAACAACAAGCAAGATGGTTTTCCTTCTGTGTCTTATTAAAGTCCAATATATGTAGTTTATAAGGCTGACAAAAGATACATGTCCTTCCAGTTCAGCCTATTTTCCTTCAATATTGATCCTGAGGAATGGAAAAAAAACCCATGAAGCAAGTGGCAATTGTACTTATACTATTTCCTAACTCCAATATGGCGATCTGAATAATTCCCTGGATCAAGATCCCACCTCCAGTTTTCTAGTACCCATAACTTGTAATGTTCTTATACTGAAGGAAAGCATTCAAACCCCTCCTGAACTCTTTAATGGAATCAACCATGATAACTTCTTCTGTCAACTGGAAATCTATGATATTATGGTCTCTATTTCCTAGGTGACCCCACATGCACCTTTGTTATTGTGTCAGGTCTATTAGATATTAGTACTGGTAATGGTCCTCGCTCAATCCCG
>WMED01024503.1:0-11212 GCA_019650415.1 Pipa parva | reverse complement strand
TTCCATGCTGCTTTTCATCCCCTGCTGCCCTCCTCTATGCTGCTTTCCTTCCCCCAGGCAACTTCTCCCCACAACACTCCATACTGTGCTGCACTCACAACCCCCCTCCCACACTGTGTTTCCCCCTCCTTCCTAGTCCCTTCCCTCTGAAGGAGGGGGGGCACTATCCTAGTACTGGCCCCCCTCCTTTCCCCTGTTCCTACCTACCTCTTCCGTGGCCTGGCTGTCTCTGCTGTACAGCTAATTGCTACAGCGTTTGCTTCTCTCCAGTAATGATTCAAAACTTCCTGCCGCTCACAGGAAGTTACATCAATTGCCGAAAGGAGGGACGCTGTAGCGCTATGCGCTACAGCAAAGACAGCCGGGCAATGTACGGGGTAGGTAGGAACAGGGGAAAGGAGGGGGGCAATCACCACCAAGATAGAGCCCCTCCTGCTGCGCCCTAGGCAGCCGCCTATGCTTAGGCACTGCCCTGGAGTCAAATAACCACTTTCCTTCACTTCCAACATCTTATATTAACTCTGAGATCCCACTCAGTAATTAAATATTCCTATACATATCTCTTAAGTGCAATAAATTACTTACTCCACTAGATGGAGTCATCATATAGCATTTCACACATATCTCCAATACAATTTTAAAAAATTAACCTCTTATACATAGATTTTATTTTAGGAAAAGAAATATCTATTATTTCCATTTTCCTACATAATATTAAATATCTGGCTGCGACTTCATGTGGTCTAGCATTTCTGTATAGGTTATTGGATTATTTATAAATGGAGATAAGTTTTCAGATTAATATCCCCAAAACCAATAGGGACAAAGGCAAGACCTAGTAAAATACACTATAAATGGAGGGGGTGTTCATCAATCCTTCCTTACTAGTGAGTTATCCCAGAGGAGAACACAAGAATTCAGATATTGCATCAATGTGCATGAGAAGTTTTACCAACTATAAATACTGCCTGTGATGATAACATTGTAATATTTATAATCTTATTCATCTGCAACAGGTACAGAAACAACAATTTAAACAATCTTCCAATCTTCAGACATTTTGGAGACAAAAATGGGGAAATAGTCACCCATTTTATCTGAAAGAGACACAGCACATTTGTTCGTAAATAGTGATCATATCCCACCCACCCTCATTTATCCGCTGTAACAAATTATACATACATTAGCTCGCTAACTAGTTCCATGATGCGTCAAATTACAGCACATGTTCATTTCATATTCAAAATAACTTTATTTACAAAATGGATATGTAAACAGAACAGGCACGTTGTTGTAAAATAAACAGATTCCAAATGCTGCAGTGTGTATTGGATATGAGCGGATGTATAGCAGTTTCATTCTGTACTAAACCTCAGCACGTCCCAGCAAAGTGCAGGCATCCATGAATGTGCAAGGAATGTAAACAGACATAAGAAGGGATGACATCATACCCATAGCCAGACTGACCCGCCAGTCCATTCATGGGAAGGACACAGCGGAATCCCAGTGAGCAGATCATTGTAATACTCTTCTTGTTCAGATATCTGCGGGATGCACTAATGTACGCTTTGCTTTAACCCATTCACATAACAGAAATGGCTAGAGATTACCGGGAAGTCTTTAATGATTACTCTTAAAAATATTATTCTAATTACAAATTAAAGAAAAAAAATGTAAAAGGTGATATAAACCCTACTGTTCCCCTGAAGCACCATGGGATAATATTCACAGATGTCAAAGAGAGCTTTTTTTTTTTTTCTTTCAGTTTTTCATTAATTTAAGGATAAATTGCTTCTAGATACAAACCATTGTTCGATGGGATTCTTTACGGCAGTGGTTCTCAACCTTTTTATTGCCGTGACCCTTTAGTATAATTCCCTGTGATTTGGTGACCCCAATTTATTAATTATTATTGGGCAACCCCATTTAATCCTTCTATTTCCAATGGTCTTAGGCGACCCCAGGCAAATCATCATTCGACCCCAAATGGGGTCACGACCCACAGGTTGAGAACCGCTGCTTTACGGTTTATAAAACACTGGCTCCTCATGAACACTTTCTCACTGAAAAGCTTGGAAATGAATAGGTTAATCCAGTGTTTTGCAGTAAACCCACATAACTGTTGCCCACCGCTTTCCATACTCCCCAGTCCTAAATAAGATTGCCATTTGCTTCCAAAGGAGAGGGTTTCCCACCAGGAATCACCATTCACATATTGCATCTTGTATAGCTAAAACCCATTTCTCCCCAAATAGGCACAGGGTAAGATGCAAGCCACTCAGAAGTAAAATGGACTGACTGTATTACATATCTGGTTTATATTTAGCATTCAAGAGTGCTTTAAACAAGGTAAACTGAAACTCATCAGTCTAATACAGAAACAGTAAAATGGGAAGGGTTAACGGAAATGAACTGGTGGTGAATAATAATAAAAAATAAAAGATTTTATCATTATTATTAATTAGAAGAATAAATATAATAGGCTTGTTTAAAAATGCACAGCGATTCCTACAGAAACCGCAAATAATAATCATCATCATTTCTGGGTTTTGTAGGAATCGCTATACATGTTTAAACGAACCCCTCTAACTTACACTTAGGATATGCCAGAGGTTACCAACATGCGGACCGCGGTACGGATCTGGACCCGAACGCCATCCTGTCCAGACCGGCAGTGTTTCTAAAAGGTAGGGCAGGTACCGGGGAGAGGAAGCACTACAGCACAGAAAGCTCCTCCATTGCCTGATCAGTGCTGGGGAGAGGAATCGCTATAGCGCTCAGCGCTACAGCAGACAGCCGGCAACGGAGGAGCTGTCTGTGCTGTAGCGCTTCCTTTCCCCAGTACTGATTAAACTTCCTGTGAGCGACAGGAAGTTTAATCAGTGCTGGGGAGAGGAATCGCTACAGCTCCCCCCTCCTTCAGAGGGTAGTAAGAAGTAAAGAGGAGGGGTGTTGTAGGGGCACCAAGTGTTGGAGGGAGGTTGTGGGGGGAAGTACAGTGTGGAAGGGGGGTTGTGGGGGAAGCACAGTGTGGGAAAGGGCTTGTGGGGGCTTCAATCTCACTTGATATACTTTGTATTTCTAGGACAATAAATATCTATTCTATTACCATATTGTTGTAGTGATTTGGGGGGAAATGGGGCAAGTGGGGCATGGAAATTCCCCTTCTTCTCAGGTGGGGAATGATAGAAAAAGTTTGAGAACCACTGCCTTATGGTAAAACAGCAGAACGGCACACGTGATTTAAATCAGCCAATCAAATCCGGCCATCTGTTTACATGCGGAGGACAAGCACAGCCACTGGCATTGGTCCAAGTGAGAAAAATTTGATGTTCCGGACCTTTGCTTCTGGTAAATTTTTAAATTTGGACCTCTGTTAATTTTAGTTGGTGACTCCTGGGATATGTGCTACAGAGGGACTTACTTTTCCCAGCAGCTGCTGCAGCTCTGTTTTTTGCTCCGCCCTCCTCCCCATATCCTGATTAAAAAGAAGCAGGTTGCATCAATGCAACAATCGTGAAATGTTATAAAAACTCTACCCTCTGGTTGAGGGTGATAACAGCATAATAAAATAAATTATGCAGGTAATAATATTAACTATATTCAAAACAATAACTAAAATGTCTGTTTGGGCATAAACAATGAGAAATGAGAAAATAGTTTATGACTTTCCATTCAGTTCAACACTCCTAGCTTTGTCTTAGGGAGTTATTGACTAAAGCCCAAATTTACACGTAAAGGTGTGAATTCGCCAGCTAAAGACATATGCAACAGACTACCACTGTCACATTTGTGACTTCATTATGGGAATATTGACACGGATCTGCTATGGGAACATTGTCGCTGTTGCAGTCGCACATTTGCTATGGGAGTCCGCTGGAGAATTCGACAGTCAATTCTCACTTCAGTCAATAATCCCCTTAATGTCTGTCCAAGCAGAGAAACTTAGGCAGAAATTCCTAGACATTTATAGCACCTAACCTACATCCTTTTTCTAAGGAAGTCGCATCGCGTCTTTATAATGAGAATATTGTCACAGTCGCGACTTTACTATGGAAATATTGTTGCAGCCGCAGCTTTAAAAATTGCCAAGACTTTACTTTACGGTCGCGACTCTGAAGCGGCCCGTGACTCAAATTTATATGACCCCCAGCTAGAAGTAGTTTGTGCATCACTGATCTATACAATTATTGCACTGTACTACGGGTAAAAATAATGCTTAAAAAAATTGCAGTCTCAGGAAAAACATTAATGGCGAGTACACTGGATAACGAAATGTGTGTTTCAAGCAGTTTTTCATTCTTTACCCTGAAGCCCTGCAGATTTACTGGCCTACAATTCCCAGCATCCATGCTTGTGTAGAGTTGCAGTTCAGCAAAAGCAGCAAGGCCAGCCACAAGTTTGGCAATGTTATAGCGGCTATGTACACTATTGGAACCAGACAGTAGAATTGGTTATTCTGCTTAAATGTTTTTTTTTTGTTGGTTGAACCACAAGCAAAACCTTTAATTATAGGGAATCCGCGTTCACAAGGGATATTCTCTGCCGCTGAGCCAACTCCTTGCCAAGCGTACCCGGTTACAGACGGTGACCTCATAGTAACAAGGTCATCCGGAACGGGCTAAACATTTGTTTGCAGATAAACCACCATTCCCTCACTTAACAGCACAGTACTGTGTATAAAAGACTGAAAAACTCCCTTCCTTCCTGCTACAAATTCGCATACTTTCATTCCTCCCATGTACGCACTTAAAGGCTTGAGCTTACCAGCAAGCTAAGCAGTTTATAGATGTACTTTAGAGATGTCGCTACAACAACGTTAGGTTAGATATTTTATCCACCTTGCTGTTTAAGCTCAGAAGAAACTCTCGCGCAAAAAAAATTTTAAAAAGACAAAATCATGCAAGTCTTCACAGAGGAGTTACAGTCACCATCACCACGATATGAAGCATTCTGCCTCTTTAAATAAAGCCGTTAACAGACACCTGCAATGTGCACTGAAATAGTAATTCCAGCAATCCTTGAGTCAATAATAATTATTTATATATATATATATATATATATATATATATATATATATATATATATAAAATACATTATTTCAAAATATTTTCTTTCATACATTTATAGACCTCGTAGAAGCGGGTTGCTAAAGAAGCGATAAATAGTTGGCTTTAGATCTCAAATGATCTTGGAGTGATGGCCAATTTGGCAGTCATGGAATTCTGGGAGCTGTAGTTCCACATCTCCCTTTAAAGGGCAGATGCCTGGTATCTCTGCAAATGCAAACACAATGAAATTGTCAATCAATGAATAGGAGAGGCAGGCTACCTTACAGGCCAGTGAAAAATGACCTTCAAATCTCCTATGATAAACTAAGATATTGTATGGGTCACCTGCAACAATCACTCAAAAACACAGACATCTGTGTGTTTGGACTACACGGCACACGATGTAGAGTTGTCATTCGACAACACATTGGTAATGGCTTGTGATCATGCAGGTCCTACAGCAGATCAAGCTCAAGTTCTGCCTTTTGTCAGTGCCAATTTTAAAGGGGAAGTGCAAGCAAATACAAAGCACCCCCCACCCCACCATTTAGTATCATAATAATTGTAGTTATTGTATTAAATTTATTAATTTATATAACACATATACTGTATATCACTTTACAGAGATTCATCATTCACTTCAGTCCCTGTCCCGTGGAGCTTTCAATTTAAATTTCCCTTTCAATCATACACACACAATTAACTTGTAGTGTGTTTTTTTGGATTTGAATTCTTGTTTTGTCTTTAGTTAGTTACCTTATCTGAATTTTATGCCAGCAATCTCAAGCACCTGAAAAGAAAGCAGTTATGGGTGTCGTTCACGATACTATCGCACACAGGGTTGTACCAATATTGCAAGACGGCAATATCGGGTTATCGTGCGTCACCCATTCGGCGCTTGTGGGGCTTCCGGGAGGTGGGGAGAAAGCAGCCGACAGAGACCCTCAACTTCTTAGCCGCACACTTGGGAGGAGCTGGGAGCAGGGCAGTGAACAGTGAAGCAACAGGTACGTATTGAATTGCTTCCTCATTTTTTTTTTTTTTTATTGTTACTATTGTCCATTATCGTTATCAATATTATAATGAATAATATCAAGATATCGTTTTTTTGGCATTATCACCCACCCCTAGAAGCAGTACATTTCATACCACAGGATGCAACAATTATAACTGCCTTTACATATTACTATAGCTCGGGGCAACAAAAAAAAAAAAGTTTCTTAAAGGGTATGTAAACTCTGTCTATAAAGAAAGCCCCATTTACCTATTGTCAAGTGATTAAGAAACTCCTGACTCACCTCTTAATTCAGCAGGACTCAATACCCCCCCTGTAACTGCTCTCTCCCTCTCAATGAGTTCCCTGCTGTGTGTGTAGCCACACCCTCTCCTCTCCCTGACTTCCTCAATCCACAACCAATCACAGAGGCAGTCAAACAGCTTTCATCTGCACATGCTCAGGGATAGGAACAGAATTTAAATAGGGAGAAGGGAAAGGGGACGCATGCGCGCTCTTCCCCCAGCATAAGCATGATGATGTTACTCATCAGCGCCACCGCTTCGGGGACAGCGCTGGTAGTGATGTCACCTTTTTGGCACGGTTCGCTACCCCTGGCCTAGTGCGACATTTTCCTAGTTAATTGCATTTGGGTGATATAAAATAAGGAGAAATTAGTTTTAATCATATAGGGAAGTTGCATGTGTCAATGTAGGAAACAAGGAACTGCTCATTACAAAGTAGCCAACCCACTTCATCTGAACTCGGAAGGTGCACATTAGGGTCAGTAAAGCAGGAATGACTATACACGTCTGGAGCCAATAACATGAAAGTATTTTTTCTATGCAATTTACTTTAGTAATATCATAAAGTTGTAGGGATGGTATAAAAATTGCTTGCAATAAACTGTATATATATATCAATCAAAAGAACAACAAACAGGAAACAAAAAGTGAAGAGTATCTCAGCAGTGTACAGAGAGTCAAATTAAAAGCAGGAGGCAACTCTGGAGCCTAAACTCAGTAACTATTTCCTCCCTACCGCCCCCCTAGGGAATCCCCCCTAGTCTTAAAGAGCCTTAATTCTACTTTAAAGGATTTTTAAAAAACATATACTAGGCCTAAATTCTACCCTTAGATTTTCCAATTAACGCATCATTCTCTGTGGAGAAAACCAAACACAGCAACAACAGACAGATGAAGTGTTGCACGTTAGAAACCACTTTTGTGATGCAACTTCTTTCAAAGCGTTGTATAATATGAGAGACGTTATCTTGTATCCTTCTGGAGGTTGTTTGCGTAACTGTGACTTCTTAGGCTGCTTCATTTTAAAAATTAAACCCTTGGATATTTGGCCAAATAAGTGCCAGTAACAGACTGCAGTTACTATTATTGTTCCTTTATAAAGCTACAACATGCAAAAGGGCAATGTAAATATGGGGCTACTAGGGCAGGCTAGTCTGTGCACCTCAATCTTTTTAGACCAAAATGAATGCACTGGAATGTGTATGTGGCAGACCATATACCACTAGCTGAGTGATCTGCAGAGGGTCACTCAAATAAGAGCTTGCAGTTATTTTCTAGTAAGAGAGAAAAACTACCAATTTAAAATCGTATTATGTAGCAACTGCCACTTATTTTTTCAGTTAACTAATTAGTGCAGCAGCAATTGCATTGCAAGTAGAAGGCACATACCAGTAGTGTTTGCCAGCGATCATTGTAAACTGTTCCTAGAGATGGTAGTTTCTGTAGCTGCCGCGCTAAAGGAGTAAATTCACCTGGGGTAAATAAACCACAACAAAGAGAATAAGTCAATCACAACTTAAAGTGATACTTACCAAACAACTTATGGTAACCTGCATCTAGCACTGAATGTGACTTCACCCTGCATCAATAGTAACCAGCGCAAGGGGCATGGCAATTTTCTGTAATCCCCTGTACAAAAGTGTTACGCTTGGAAACTCCCTGCATTTTCATGTTTTCATAGGAGAGAAATTTTGCCCAGGGCAGAATCACCATGTCGGGATTTCTCACTGTTAAAGAGCACCTACAGGCATTAGCTTTATCTAAGAGCAGAGGATGAGGGTAACAGATGTTCTAATATTACAGAGATAGCACAGACAATTGCCTGAACAAGTGGGAGGAGGCAGTGTATATGGTCTGTGACCACCACATACATGAGCAGTCATTGGCAAATCAAATTTAGGGAGTTATTCATCAACAGTGGCGTAAGTAACCTATACAAACCAATCAGAATTTGTCTATCAGAATTCTGCAGTAGTTTTATTATACCAGTGAATTCTAAAAGTCCATTGGTTGCTATGGGTTACTAGATAGCTAAAAAGGTTGTTCCTGATGATGAATTCCACTGTTTAAGTCTCAAATGACAAGGACTTGGCCAACAAATCCCAATTCTCTTCATTTGGGGATGGTAATTCAACCCTCAGTCTACATCAAACCATAGTTCCCAGACATTCCCTTCCATGAATATCCCACTTTAAGCAGGCTCAAGAAGTTTGTGGACCACCCTCTCATTGGAAAATATCCAGTCACCCACATTTGCCAGGGCAGTGTGGTGGCTCAGTGTTTATCACTACTGCCTTGCAGCACTGAGGTCCTAGGTTCTATTCCACCCTGGATTTCATCTGCATGGAGTTTGTATGTTCTCCCCACACTTGTGTGGGTTTCCTCCAGGCACTCCGGTTTCCTCCCACAATCCAAGAACATACATCTGTGTGTGACAAATTAGGGAAACAAGATTGTAAACTCCATGGGGCAGGGACTGAAATGAATGATGAATCTCTGCGTAAAATAGCAGTGCTATACAAGAATGAATTAATAATAATAATAATAATAATAATAATAATAATAATAAATAGCCCTACTCGAATGTCACATAAGGTTTTAAAGCAAGGTATTCATTCATAAGCCATAACACACAAATGAATGCTTCAGATAACTATATGCATCATTACGTTTTCCGATTTGTATGCTGAACAACTATATCTGCATTTTATCACTCACTACAAGTGACTAAAATAGATCAGGTCAGCAACCCTGGGGCATATCAGGCCCTGGGGCATTTAAACATCTTTTCACTCTTTACATGATGAACACAAATGATTTACAGATTAATTCTATTTTGCTACATACAAACAGGTTTTTACCTCCATGTGATTACTTCTCTATGAAAACATCCACCCATGGCAAGGAAAAGCATGGGGACCCCCCCACCCATGGCAAGGAAAAGCATGGGGACCCCACCACCCATGCCAAGGAAAAGCATGGGGACTCCCCACCAGATGCTTAAATATTCAAACATTTCACAGCTGTTTCAGATAAAATGTGCAGCTACAAATTAATCTTTAAAAAAAACAAAAATAAAACAAAAGTGCATCTCCTTTGTTTCTGGGAACCCCACTGATGCTAATTTAGAAATGTAGCGTTCCGAGTTCAAAGAATATGGACTAATCCATTTGATTTTACACAGGAGATCCCCGTTGATTCACAGCGGTGATTTCCTCTGGTGATGTCAGCGGCCAAACTGAATGAATATATCAAGGCAACGGGCTGCAATACATTTGTCTCATCCAATAAGCATTACAGGGTAGATTTACCATTAAAGGGACAGACAAACACGCAATGAAAATGCCCAATATTTATTTGGAAATGTTGCAAACCTGAAGTTTCAAATTACTGCTTTATATTGTGGGACACAAGGTTTTTAGTCACCTGTGTTTTTATGGCAGCAGTTCCCTCCAGGACACACATCACCAATGTCTCTATGAAAAAGTAAGGTGTCTCATCTGACAATACACAACCAAACGCTTGTTCTACTAGGGGTGAGCAAAGCATGCAGAGGCAGTATTACATCCTAATTCTGCTTCTGTGCTCCAGATTTCAAGTTGAAGCAGGAAGAGGGATTGCAGCACTGCACAGAGAAGAGTGATGTTGGGACACGCAGGAAGCTACGCTAGAGCTACAAAGCACATGAGCAAGTATCTCACCCCCTTCAGAATCACCCCTAGAACAAGCATTTAGTTCTCCTTTAAAGAAAAACACATTAATATGAACCTGGTGGGTGGGTGTTTCCAGACATCAGCCAAAAAGCACACAGCTTTAAAGACTTTTCAATAAAACATTTTATTGGATTATTTTGGAACCTAATAACTGCCAGAGCCATTCCCAATGCAACCATCCATGCCTCCGGAACAAACATCGCACAGCTCTGTGCATTAATAACTTTCAATACATAATTATGAACTGGTTGACACCAGACCTTGGCCATGTACATTGGCGCAACCCCCAACAGACAGGTGGAAATCTACATACATTTAATTCAATAATGACTGAAAACAATCATTTTAAAACAAATCTGATGGGAAATGTTTTTTGTGCATGGGCAATCATCGATAACAAGCTACAAACTGATCAATTGTATTTATTGATCAACAATCATATAGCTCTCATCCTGTCGGGGGAGGAGGGGGGAAGAGCATAACAAACCCTGAACCCCCCCATCCAAACAGTAAAATAACAGATGCCTGCCCACTGATTTGTTTATTGGTCAGGCACTGTGACATCATCAGTGCCCCCACCTACTTCATTCTGATTGGTTGAGAGCCCGTGGGAAGCCTAGGATTGGATACCGAGCAGAGACAGATGATCAGGGACTCGGGACAGGATCCAGCATTTGAATGGCATATCTGTCAAATCAATTGCTGTACTGGACTGATAGGGACCCCAGCCACACCAACAACAAAAAAAAAAAAAAATTAAAAATACAAAACAAAAAAAATAAAAACACATTTGAATTAGCATTTCAGTTATTCAAACGTAGCATTTGTAAAAATGTTATCTATAAAGCAGAGATCTCAAACTCAATTTACCCGGGGGCCGCTGGAAGTAGAGTCTGGGTGAGGCTGGGCCGCATCAGGTATTACTCAACAAAGATTAGAAACAATACATGGCCCTGCGGGGCAATCAACAGCTTTGTGGGGCAATATGCAGCTCTGCTGGGTGATTTGTATCTGCTGGGGAAATAAGCACCTTTGTGGGGTCAGCGGGGCACTGTGCGGCTCTGCGGGGCACTGTGCGGCTTTATGGGATACTGGCGCATCTGCGATTTTTTTTTTAATTATTATAATTGGGGGTAAATTTTATGGCTG
>WMED01024499.1:0-10006 GCA_019650415.1 Pipa parva | reverse complement strand
GTCAGCGGCTCCGGATTGGCTAGCAACCCGGAAGTGCTGAGAAAACTTTGTCTCTACAGTGCTTGCCGGGATTAGCTGGCAGACTGTAACGAGCGGTGCTTGCATGTGAGCACTGCTCGTTATAGTCAAAGAGTCAGATGCAGCCATCAAAAGAGCCACATCTGGCTCGAGAGCCATAGATTGCATGTAAGGCAAGGGTTGGCAATCTACACTAATGTCACAAGCATACAGAATGGGAAATAGGCTGTTATACAAGAAGTTGTCTGGACCTGTAATCCAAATTCATAAAACTGAACCAACCAGTGATCCAGTGCTGGACATACATGTATTTATTACATAAAACAGATCAAATGTGCAGGACGTCAAAATGTAAATGAATACCCAAAAATGGAAGAAATAGTAAATGTGAACCCTCTGGTCTAATGATGGCTAACATATGACGCGTCAGAGGTGACACGCCAAGATGTTTTTGTTGACATGCGTCATGGTCAGCATTTGTGTCGCACTCTCATGTAGTCCCATTGTAAATCCGTGACAATTCTCCCCATAGTAAAGCCGCGACAATTTCCCCCAAAGCAAACTTGCGACTAATTTCATCTTGTAAATCCGTGACTGCGACAAGTTTTCCAAATAACAAAACCGTGACTATTTTTCCCATAACAAGATCGTGTTATTTCCCCCATTGTAAAACCGTGACAATTTCCTGTTATAAACCCGCGACAATATTCCTATTATAAAGACGCGACTGTGATAGAATACTGACACGCGGCATTCAAAAGGATAGCCACCACTGATCTAGTCCATAGAAGAAAAAAAAAAAAAACACAAGGCAGTTGTATTTGAGAGAAGGAGAGGCTGAAATGGAAGCGCAGCATTGCATAAATACCGCTTGGTTGAATTTTATACATGGGAATCACACACACGTTTTTAATATGATTCACAACTGATTTTAAGAATCTTTTAAAACTCTTTTTAAAGTCGCGACCGAAACAATATTTCTATAGTAAAGTCGCAACAGTAATTCTCCATTAAAAAGTCGCAACCGCAACAATGTTTTCCTATATGATTATGTGAATATTGTTTGCTATGGAATTATTGTCGCAGTCACGGATAAAGGGTCGCGGCAAAAAAAGGTTGAGAACCGCTGTGGTAGAAGTTTGGGCATGACAATATCCCTTTAAAAACCATGGTTGCCATATTGTGGGATCATCGGCACTAGACACACTATCACAGAATTTCCAAATATAGACTTAGGATGTATGTCAGTACAGGAAATAAATAGAATCAATGGTGGCTGAAGGACACACTTGGAAGTATGAAGTGAGAGCATGGCTGTGATTCAACTTTTCCTTTCGCTGAAAAGCACGTGGCAACTATGGTGGGAGCCTTTTTGTTCTAAAGATATCCAGTATCCCATATTGAGAAAGGAATGCTAAGTTAGTAAAGAGGAAGCTGCAAAACATGCCTTATCCAAACACAAAATTCTAATCCACTTTACTAAAACTCCATGCATTGTTTAAAGGTCTAAACAAAATGAAAAAGGATAATAAATAATAATAATAAATAAAAGATAGGTTGGGGGGAATTTATAAAAGTAGAGAAGGTTTTTAACGCTGGAGATAAAGGGGATTATTCCCTAAAGTCCGAATTGTTGCGTATAGGTGTGAATTCGCCAGCTAAAGACAGTCGCAATAGAGTCTTTATAATGAGAATATTTTCCTATGAAATAATTTTAATTATTAAAAATTAATACAATTATTATTATTAATTATATTAATTTTCCTATGGAAAATTGTCGCAGCCGCAACTTTAAAAACTGTCGCGGTCGCAATTCTGCAATGGGGAAAATTGTTGCAGATTTGCTATGTGAATCCGCTGTTTGAGAATTCGACAATCGAATTCGCACCTTAGTGAATAACCCCCTACAGTGTTTTTATTCTTTTTTCATTATGCCGGTATTTTCAAATGAAAAAAGCTGTTATTACCATGTTGAAAGTCACTTTTTAATGCATTATTTTTCAATTAAAAAAGTTATCTTCGATCCTATAAAAATAAACATAAAGCTATATAAAAGTTCCCCCTAGCACCCATTTACACCAGATGATTTTACTTCACCAGGGAAAGCCATGGTCGCTGGCTATCAGAATGTGCATTTTAGGCTAGGTTCACACGAGCGTGAAGAAAAAAAAAAAAATACAACGAGCGTATTTTTCTATTGTACTTACCAGCGACAGTGTGAACGCTCCCTTGGCGTTCACATCACTTCCTGTGTGTGTCGCATATACAATTCTCACTTTCATGAATAAGATCCTTGGTCTTTGCTGGCCCAATAAATGACAAAAATGCAAATCAACGTACAAATACTTACCTCCAACAAGTAGTGTTGATCCATCAGGGATGTCTTTCACTGCTTCAACCGGATCACTGTAGAATTTGGCGTATTGGGGACTGCTGGTAGAAAAACAACATCTGTCACTCTGCAGGAAAAAGAAAAAGAAAAGTGACCAAAAAAAGCCAGTGTGTACAGTTAAATGTTTTAAAGGTCCAAAGTCCCAGACATTTCACACACAATTAGTTATGCACTTCTGACCTTCTGCTACTGTCTGACCCGTAGATCCGTTCTGTTTGTGGAAAGTGGTGTAAATACTGCTTATTCACTAAGGTGCATATTATACTGTCGAATTTTCAAACAGCGGATTCCCACAGCAAATCCGCGACTACAACTATTCTCCCATTGTAAAGTCGCGACCGCGACAATTTTTAAAGTTGCGACTATGAAAATTTTCCATAGTAAAGTTGTGACTGCAACAATATTCTCATTACAAAACAGCAACTAGTAGCAGTCTATTGCGACTGTGTTTACCTGGCGAATTCGAACCTATACGCAACAATTCTCAGTTTGGTTTGGAATCACAGTTAATCAAACGCAGCACTTGTAAAATAATGTTATCTCTGAAGTAACATTTATAAATTGTATTACTTTCAGGCTAGGTTCACACTAGCGCAATGGTAGCCAACCTTTTGAGCTCGGTGTGTCAAAATTTGTCAGTCAATTTGTTGCAATAGACTGCTACTGTCGCAGTCGCAACTTTATGATAGCAATATTTTTGCAATTGCAAATTTACTATAAAAATATTGTCGCCGACACAACTTTATGATAAGAGTATTGTCACAGTCGCAACTTTACAATGGGAAAATTGTTGCGGTCATAGATTTACTATGGGACCCCTGAGAGCTCAACAAAAACCATGATGCGCATCAGCAAAAGAATCTCGGGGTGTCACTTCTGACAAACGTGGCATAGGTTAGCCATAACTGCACTAGGGCATAAAAAAAAAAGCCATGCCGTGAATCCCTATCTTACCTTGTTCTGGCCACACTAGCAGAATGCGCAAGCACACGTGCACGTTGGAACACTTGTCGCATTTTGGCTGGCATATATACGCTACACATAAAATGCAGCCAGATAGGAAGAGCCGCAAATGCAGAGGGAGCATTCACATTATATCAGGTAAGTACAACAGAAATATGTGCCTAGACAACACCCCGGACTGAAATACACCGGCGTAATCTCTAGACGCACGTTTCTAAATACGCAGTGCATATACACGCTGTGTGAACCTAGCCTCAAGTGTGCTTTTATCTTTACTGAAAGCAGCCATGCTGTTAATGTTTTAATGTGATAAACAACAAGAGGTTAATTAAGCAATAGAACATGCATTAGCGTTAATGGAATTCACCTCTATGTTTGAGATTACACTGTGTAAACATTCAGTGCTGCTAGTTGCTTAGATAAGGTACACAAGCAAAAGTAATATACAGCTGTACAGGGAACAACTAAACTCCACATACTGTGTCCTTCATAGACGTCCCATGACACAGAAGGGATTATTTTGCCTAACTAAATAATACATACTCAAGATATAGACCGTATACCTTGCTGCATTGCTTTCGCTACAGGCTGTCAACAATCATATTATCACAATTTATTTGCAAGTCACTACATATTACCCAGCCCTTTACATATTGGACCAATCAATCCCTGACCCAGTGGAGCTTATTGAATGCATCATTGTGGCCCACTGCAATGATAGCCTGATTGACTTAAGGGTGAATTCGCCTGTCAAATTCACCTCGCTACAATTCAAGTCACATCAACAAAATAGTTGCAAAATCACTTCTCACTGACTAAGAGGCGACTAGTCTTGTCGAATAAGCGGACAGTGACGATCACTGCCAAATGCGTTGTGTGGTGTAGTCCGTTGGATAGAAGTAGAATGTCGAGCACTGATATTCGCCAATGTGAAGTGATGAAGTCAAAAAGCTGAAATCAGAGCAGTAATCCTAACTGCGTTCGTTTCTTCAACACTGTCCTCTGCTTAGTCAATAATAGAAGTACCTATGCAAGCACAGTGATGCGAAGTGCGCCACATGACTGCAATGATTGTAGTTGCCCAGAATTAGTCGCATATTTGCCACATCGCAGAGTTTGCTCAATAAGGAAACATGGTGGAAGTGGTGTATAGATATGAATTCAGAACTATACTCAACTATTCAGCTTTAAGTCAAAAAGGCCCTGAATCCGAGGAATGACTTTTATTATTATTATTTTTCACGACCTATCTTTCTGTTCAGGTTCTGTACTTTTGCTAGTCTGTAATTAACTCAGTGGTCGGTTGTTGGGTTAATAGAAGCTAGCAAACAAAAGACCATTTTAATATAAACAAGTTTTGAAAAAAAGTTGAACATTTATAAAATGCAAAAAAATGATTGCAGACCAGTTTAGGATGGTACTATCGACAACATACTAACAATTAACTCCAAGGTAGGCAACTACCCTTAAAGGAAAGTCACAGGCTGTTTGGCATGCTTAATGTGAGCCAGCCTGTAACAAGTTAAATTAACTCCTTCAGCAAGCCAGGGGGCTCACCCTGCACCTGAACGGAGTTCTTTGCTTTAAAAATGTTTACGCAACAGACCCCAATCTGCATGTCTCAGCACAACTGATGCATGAATTCAGTGTCAGAGAGCTGGGGGGCTTGTAGGCTGTGGGTCCTTGCAATAAGCTTCTCTGGTGGGCCCAAGATGCCTCAGTCCGATACTGGCCAGCAATAACTTTACAAATAGTTCTGCAGTTTCTTCCACTGTATACAACAAGAGTATAATTCACTAGCATTCTGTAAATGCTCCTCATTCGTTTCCACTTACAGATCCATAAACTGTACCTAGATTACTGTCACCTAATACTGGAGTTTGTAATTCAGGCCCTGACAACTCCATCATGGGGACAGCAAAGCTAACAAGTTCCTGTGTTAACCACAGAAGAACCAGTGCTCACAAAAAGGAATTCTGCTTGTAGATAAGCAGGATTGCCACCTCATACCTCTTAGACTCCACTGCTACCTTGACTGCTTAGTTGAATATTCTCCCTTTATATATCCCTAAATCATCTAAAACAATAATCATATATATTCCATATGTTATATGATAATCCGGCCTTCTTTATATTGAAATTAGCGTTACTCTTTTTATTCCACTTTCTCTACCTTGCTTTAGTATTTAATGACATCTATCCAGATATCTGCATTTACAAACAGATCTTGTATATTCACACTTTTGGAAAAACCCAGTAAATACTGTAACATGATTTACAGGGTTATTTGCAACCCACTGTCTATCAAAAAATAAATAAATAAATCAACAAACCATTGCTATCTGCAAACTACATCTGAACTAATTACCAAACAGCACTGCAGCCATGTGGCTTTCATATGTACCTAGTTTAAAGTGGATAAAAGACTGGGCATAGTGTGCACTGTGTTGGCATCTGCCAAATACCAATGGACCTTAATACACACTGGTTATTTCTAACTATACATAGTTGTTACTGACATTGCCTGAGCAGGTTAAGATCTTTCCCATTTTATTGATGAAAATCTTTTATTTCTCCCCCCAAAATCCATCACACATTGGGTTATGCCAAGGCCACAGCATAACACAGACAAAATGCCCACAACTTGCTTATTACTGTCACACACAAACCCGAGCCACCAAGTCCCACACAATTGCTGTAGTGTTAGTGACATGACGTCAAGGTCACCCAGCTCCAGCTTCTACGTCATACAATATGCTGCATTCATTGGTCAGGGAAAGAAATGAGACAATGTATCACATCACGTGACTGGCTGAAGGTTCCCACCGTTCTAGCGCTGCACTGATAAGGCCGAGGAGTTGCCACTGCACCCCCTGTGCCAGCAATTGGCATTGCCCCAGGTGAGAATGAGCTGCGCAGTACAGTCAGTCCCTATCATACCTTGCTTTGCCCAGTCCAGGCTGCACTAGCACTGCACCTGCTCTCCCATCCGTGCTGCAAAGTGATGCCTCTCCTGATCGCCGATAGCAATCTGCAAGCAGCCAATCTACAAGCAGCCATCCTCCCAGCAGCCAAGGCTGGCACTAGAATGGGCTCCACTTACACAAGACGCTGTATGTAGGGAGCAGGATGGGAGTGGCTGGCAGGCTGGGAGGGGGAACTGGGGGGAGGAGAGAGAAGATAAGCAACGTTATAACATGTGTTTCAGTGAAGGACAGGGGCATGGGGCTCTCTATGAGTTTATCTTTGTCCAATGCCTTGTTAGAAAGCCTGGCACAAGGCTATTTCCAGGAGTACTGTCAGTGCATATATCTAGCAAGCTCTGATCTAGATTATATACTGAGTGCCAACTCACTAAAGACTTATTATTTGGGTTAAAAGAACAGCAATGCCAAAAAAAAAAAAATGAAAATGCCCCATTTAATTGCTACCGGGTATATATTGAATATGTGCTTCCTTCTATTCTAAACTGTGTATGTAAAGTAAGATATTTAAATGTAATCAGGCACAAGTAGGCCACACTTCCTGTATGTTCTTTATTTAAATCTCCATAGAAAACAATGGGACAGGGTGATGTGTATTAAAGGGCTTGGGCTCTTACCTAGTAACTGCAGGCAAGGCGTCCGATGAGGGTTTGCTTGAGAGAGGGAGCCTCTTTTTATTTTCTTTCCTAATGTTGAGCATTTGTTCATTTATATATGTTAAAAGCCCATCTGACACCTTTTTCCTATGGGCTCTCACTCCAACATAAACCAGATCCTATATGATATACTGTAGTTCCCCATAGTAATGTGAAATTTATTCTGAAGCCTAGAGTAGGTAAACATGTCTAATGTATAATAACAGTATTTATTTAAAAAAAAAATAAAAAGAAGTTTGTCCTTCCTTTATGACCTCAGCGCATCCATTTGTCAAGAGCACATAAGTTTGTAAAAAGCCAAATGATTGAACTATGGACAATTTTAGTGCTATCATAATTTGAGTGTTATCATAAAAAGGTCAAATAGTTGCATATAGCTATGAATTCATGTTTGATCGCCACTTCCCCATGTTTGCTTATGGAGAAAACTCTGCGTTGTTGCGAATATGCATCTAATTCGAGCAGCTATGATAGTTGCAGACTTACAGTGTTCTTCACATTACTTTGACTTTTCATGTGCGTGCACCGATACTTCACTTCAGTCGCAGATGCAAATTTGATAAAGTGTAGTGCTCCAAATTCACCTGTTTGACTTTGCCACATCAGAATGGCGAATTGGGAGGGGTGGGTTTTGCCCACCCTTGCTCTATATAATGATTAGTGTTATGGAATAACATGGAAAACAATATTTTATTTAATCAGTTTCTGGGGCTTATTCATGAAAATCTGAACAGTCACATTGTTTTGCCATTTTCTCATTCGGGTATTCAGCAAACTCTGCCATGTAGTGAATTTGAGACCAGTTTGAACACTTACAACGGTCAGGGATTGTGCATATGCACAGGTTAAGTCACCTAAATCAAATAAGCATCAGAGCCTGTCGAAGTATGTATGTATAAATTTGCATGTATAATTTTATTTATAAAGCGCCACAAATTTACAAATTTAGTGAATTTAGTTCAGAGCCTGCCCAGCTTTCCCCCCTCCCCTGATGCAGGTAAGTGTGTATAAGTTGGTCTGAGGGACAGAACTGTGGGGGATGGGTCCCAGCGTGCCAATTTGGTACCAAGCTTATGATGCTGGCAACACAGCAGGCCAGTCTTGCTTGGTGACTGAAACACAGGATAAATTAGATATAACCTATGGCATGCTTCAGGCTATGAGGCTATAAACAAACTATAACCACAGTGCATAAAGATAAATGTTCAAGGCAATACTATTGAAGTCCCACTTGAAAGTCTGTACAAAGGCATTTAATATCAGAAAACAGATTTTATCCTGCCTTCCAAGTAGCACCAGCCATGGTATTGATAGGAGAGTGTGTCAAGAGGAAATGACCTCGAATGGATGTGTTTTAAAGGGTATTTAAAGTCCACAATTATATTTTGATATCTAATTAGTTATCAACAAACGTTTTATGACATATTGTTGTTACTGTATTATTTTCCCTTTACAGTGGTTAGACTACAGTATTGTGCTGGTGGAGAAAACCTTCACACTGAGGCTAGGTTCACACGAGCGTATTATGAGAAGTGCATAATATGCTAGTGTGCAAAAAAAAAAAAAGAAAAATATGCCGAGCCTATTATTTTTTTGAACTTACCAGCGACAGTGTGAACACTCCCTCAACGTTCACCTCACTTCCTGTGTGGTTGCATTTTGGGTGCAGCGTATAATACGCCGGCCAAAATGTGTCACACAGCGTCCTGTACCCTGCGTATGTGCATCATACGCTAGTGTGTCCGGAACTACGTAACTACCATCGGCTTGCATTGAGCTGTATTTTTTCTTCTTCACACAAGCGTATTATGCGCTGAGCCTAATACGCTCGTATGAAACTAGCCTGAGAGTTTCAGTAACTTTTAATGATAGAGTAAAATTGTTGCAACCAGCTCTGTTGTATAAGCACAAGGGGGCTTATTCATGAAAGGTCGCATAGTCCCGTAAAGGTATGAATTCACATGTATTTGTCACTTCCCTACCTGTATATTCGGGTATTCAGGAAACTCTGAGATGTGGCGGATTAGAGACTAATTTGAGAGCTTATGACAGTCACAAACTTACAGAGCACCACTTTACATGCAAGTGCACAGGTAAATCGCCTATTCACCAAGCATCGATGTCTGTCACAGTAGCAGAGTCGACAAGGCGTATTGTGTCCCACTCACTAGTTTTACTTTGCTAGATTTAAGGGGCGGGGCTCCTGCTGTCTAACTGACTACAAAAAGGACAGTTACTGCTGCATTTGTTACTTTGCTATGTGTATCCACTGTTTAGTGGATATTTCTTTTTAAAGGGCTGAATATAACAATTGAAGCAAGGATTCCACAAAGCAGGCTTGCACCTCTAATACAGTAAAATCACGAGGTAATAGTTGGAAAAACTAAACAAAAAAAAAAAAACCATACCAGTAAATAGGGCTATACTGGCCCAATGGAGGACCAGGAATCCTCTGGTGTTCCCAGTATCAGTGATTGCTAATTAAAAAAAAATGCAGGAAGGGAGTAGACCCCATGCTGCCTGATTTCTTCTGGAAGGCAGATATATGTGTTTATTTATACAGAATAATTGGCATCGCTGCGCTGATTCTTTTGGATAAGTGTGGAGTATGTATGGACGGGTATATTCCTTCATGTTCATGGAGTGCAGGTAAACTCTAGCCTTTTTGAATGACTTTGGGATTTGAGTCAACATCTCATTGTTTTTTTGGCTGTGCATGTGTGTTTGGCTGTGTGTGGCTGTGTATATTTGTGTGTGTAAGTATAAGTGTGTGTCTATGTGGCTGTGTATTTGTGTGAATGTGTGCGTATGTATATGTATATGTGAGAGATATAGTTTGATAAAATTATATCTTAAACTTAGGTTTGGTTTGTAATACCATCTGGTAGCAATATATGTAAGCAGCATGTGTTGCCTTGAATCTATATATGGGAATTTACTCAACTCTATATATGGACATTTACTTGAATCTATCTGTTCTTTGTTCTCACTGT
>WMED01024498.1:0-11213 GCA_019650415.1 Pipa parva | reverse complement strand
GACTGTCAGCGCTGAGCAGGTAGAAACTCCTGTATGTATCAGTAAGCAGGGGAGATACTGTCAGCGCTGAACAGGTAGAAACTCCTGTATATATCAGTAAGCAGGAGAGATACTGACTGTCAGCGCTGAGCAGGTTGAGTTTGTTTAACAAAACAGGTCCACATAGAAACTCATTCATTTCTGCTGCCGATTAAAGGGCAGATATGTTAAGGGGAAATGGAAATTTTTCTAAAAAGTCTTTGGATGGTTAATGATAAATAAAAATAATACACATTATAAACAGAAACAGATAATCGTATGGAGGTTTGTTATCAAAAGTTTATCAATGTGCAACAGAGTCCAAAACAGTTTTATACAGACACAATTCCATAGACTGTACTTTCACATAAAATTCAGGCGAATCTATCTATTTATCTGTCTGTTTGTCTGTCTGTCTATCTATCTATCTATCTATCTATCTATCTATCTATCTATCTATCTATCATCTATCTATCTATCTATCTATCTATCTATCTATCTATCTATCTGTGTGTCTCTATCTGTGTCTATTTCTTTATCTCTTCTACCTATTTTTGAGATATACAGTATGTGTTTAGAATCTCTGCTAAACTGTAATACACATATAAATACTCCCTAATGAGAGAGCTATAAATAAATGTATCTCCCCAGCAGTGAAGGATACAGGGTTATTTATCAAGCATTTTTGGGATATTTAAAGATTGAAAATAACTTTTTGATATAAAAAAATGCATAAAAAAGTTATTTCTTACATGGCAAAAGGAGTATATTTAAATAGGCAATACCGACATAATCAAATAAAGACTGGTCCTCCAGTAATAGGCCCTTAAAAAAACCTTTTCGACTTTGATAAATATCCCCCATTTTGGGTGACACATATAGTAACTATTTACCTGTGTCTGTGTCATTCTGAGCACACATGTTGCTCCCAGCTCTTTGGATGGGATTAGACTTCTCGGGCAAATTAACTGTAGTGGGGCCTGAATTAAAAGTCTAAAGTTGTTAAAGGGACATGTATAAGTGTATGTTTAGAGTGCCAGTCATTTTGTGATGTCTGTAATGCTGCCACCCCCTCCTTATTCATGTAATAATTACAGTTTGTGTATTGAGTGCAACCCTGTACCCTACAGGGTTCTGTCATACCAGGGCCTGTCCTTTCTTGGATACCAGAATCTGCGTGATCCAGAACCAGTACCTCTTTACTGGTTCCCTCTCAGTACCCCAAGGGAAGGCAGTAAGTATTATATGTGTATAGAGTGTAGTGAATATTGTATATACCTGCCATTATACAGGGTACACTGTAAGCAGGGACTGACACCCAGACATGTTACTCTTCTTCTTATAATAACCCCTGTCTCTATTATCTGCACATGACCCTGATGTCTCTCTGTCTGTCTGTACATCATGTAGTTTACCTGCCTATCCAGTCTATATTCCTGTTGTGTGTCTGTATAACCCCATCCAATCACTGCTGTCTGTCTGTCTATACATGATGTAGTTTACCTGCCTATCCAGTCTATAAACCTGTTGTGTACCTGTATAACCCCATCCAATCACTGCTGTCTTTCTGTCTGTCTGTATATCATGTAGTTTACCTGCCAATCCAGTCTATATATCTGTTGTGTACCTGTATAACCCCATCCAATCACTGCTGTCTGTCTGTACATCATGTAGTTTACCTGCCTATCCAGTCTATATACCTGTTGTGTACCTGTATAACCCCATCCAATCACTGATGTATGTCTGTCTGTCCGTCTATACATCATGTAGTTTATCTGCCTATCCAGTCTATATACCTGTTGTGTACCTGTATAACCCCATTCAGTCACTGCTGTCTGTCTGTACATCATGTAGTTTACCTGCCTATCCAGTCTATATTCCTGTTGTGTGTCTGTATAACCCCATCCAATCACTGCTGCCCTGTTCCAATATGTTTAGACTGCAGAAAACATGAATAGATTTACTTTGGACTGTCGCACATCCTTGGTACCATGAAATCGCAGCAATAATGCTGCAACTGTTGAAAAGCGTTGCACCTTGCTCTGTACAGGACTATGAAGCCAGCAGCATCTGCACCCTCCTTTTCTTTTTATTTGTACTTAGCCCAGCTAGCCCCGTTGTAGGAAAGGGGGGGAAGCTATTATTGCAGGTGTGCTAATGCGATTAGACGCTTGTTATTGTGATTGCCTCGCTCAGGCAGCAGCTGCAGCGCAGGCAGCCCTGGAGAATAGGGGGTGCGGTCAGGGTCAGCCAATCCCATCCGGGGAAGCGCTCACACCTCTCACACAGCTGCTAATTGATCTTCTCCTGGAAGGTAGGAGCAGCTGAGGGACTATGTCCTGGTGTGATCATTACAGAGGATAGGGGTGGGCAACCACACTGAGCTTCTTCATCTCAGTCATTAAACCTAGCACTTTTCAACTAGTGTTACTTTCCTTATTACAGGGGTATTACCTGGGGGATCAATGGCATATTAACCTATTACATTCTGTGCTGTCCTACAAGTGTTACAAGGAAGCAAAGTCACCTCATTACTAGATTTAAATGTATCAAAACCCATCTATCAATATATGCCACTTTATGTGTATCATCTATCACTGACACACACACACAAACACACACACACACACACACATTGTTATCCCAATCCCTATGGGTACACAGTAGTGTGAAACTGTTAGCACAGACAGGTATTCATAAAGGAGTTACTGTGTGCTGTGCTAATGTGTGTAGCAGTACAGTGATATCTGCTTCCCATGGGCAGGTTAATGTATAACTTTCTGGTACATATATCCTATTCATAGTGTGTGCATAGGGACAGTATTTCTCATAAGCCAGAATCTGTCCATTGCAGTTATATATATTTATATTTGGAATTTTTTTCTGGACATAATCTTTGACATTGTTTGCAATGTGTATGATGGTAAGTAAATATGCAATATATACAGTGGGGAAAAAAGTATTTAGTCAGTCACCAATAGTGCAAGTTCCACCACTTAAAAAGATGAGAGGCGTCTGTAATTTACATCATAGGTAGACCTCAACTATGGGAGACAAAATGAGAAAACAAATCCAGAAAATCACATTGTCTGATTTTGTAAGAATTTTTTTTCAAATTATGGTGGAAAATAAGTATTTGGTCAGTAACAAAATTTCATCTCAATACTTTGTTATATATCCTTTGTTGGCAATGACAGAGGTCAAAAGTTTTCTGTAAGTCTTCACAAGGTTGGCACACACTTGTTGGTATGTTGGCCCATTCCGCCATGCAGATCTATTCTAGAGCAGTGATGTTTTGGGGCTGTCGCTTGCAACACGGACTTTCAACTGTAGCTTGGATAAACGAAATACCATTCACTTAGATTGTAAGCTCCTTGGGGCAGGGACCTCCAAGCTCTTGTGTCAATCACTACCTAGCACTTAATTTGATGTATCCTTGTTATATTTTACTTGTATTGTTTAGTGCACTTTTCCCTTGTTTGTATTGTACTTGCATCGCTGAATTGTACAGCGCTGCTTGAATTTGTGGCGCTTTATAAATAAAATTATACATACATATATACATACCATTCAGACACGCCATAGGGCTGTCTGTCTATCAATCTATATCTCTGTTTATCTATATATCTCTATCTTACTGTGCCTTTAAACTCAAGGTTCAGAAACAATGATATACAGGGTATATAACCTAGGACAGGGTTCAGCAACCTTTTTGGCTGAGAGAGCCATATACGTGCGGCTCTGCTCAGCCCTTTTGAATCTGGAGCCGCTAACGTCATATGTGATGCCACATAGGTGATGTCAGCGGCTCCAGATTGGCTAGCAACCCGGAAGCTGGTCGTGTCAGCGGCTCTGGATTGGCTAGCAAACTGGAAGTGCTGAGAGAGCTTTGTCTCTACAGCGCTTGCCGGCGATTAGCCAGCAAACTGTAACGAGAGGTACTTGCATGTGAGCACCACTTGTTACAGTGAAAGAGCCAGATGTTGCCATCAAAAGAACCACATCTGGATCAAGAGCCATAGGTTGCAGACCCCTGACCTAGGGGATACATTTGGCAGAATTAGGTGGTACACAGATTTCAAGCTAATAAATATAACGCTGTTTTCTGGACTTTTTTCTCATAGACTTTTAATATAAAAACATAGGTATTGAGTACTTTTTTTATTAACTGCATGCTACAGGGGATTTAATATTTAGGTGGATAGCTAAAGTGTACTTTAAAAAGAAGGCTGAGAATCAGTGTATTAAACATTTGCATGGACTTGTGTGTGCATAGCTTATGTCAGACAGTAGGATAGACAGAACTGTTGCGTATTTAAAAAAATGACACAGGAAGTCATTATAAGGAAATACATCCATCCCCCAGGGAAACACACACTGTCAGACTGAGACACCATAAACCCAATAGAGAAGCTGACCCAAATGGTCCACCACCTGTTCCCAAACTTAGTCATCACACATCATCAGAATGATCAATACATGATAAATCAGTTTATAGATAAATCTCTAGCTGCCCCTTATCTTTGGAATTCTATGCCCCCTACCTCCACTCCATTAGTATCTTCAGATCTAAATTAAAATCTTATCCCTTGGAGCACTAACACTGGTTTTCATGTCTCTATTTTATATTTATGCAACTATTTATTCAAAGTTTATATTTTTTATTTATTCTTTTATTAAATTGGCACCTATAAGCTAATGAACTGACATTTTATGCTATTGCACTTGTTACCCTCCTATCTGTTTATGTAAGTCTTCATCCTATTTAGATTGTAAGCTCTATGGGGCAGGGATCTCCATCCTCTTGTTTCAATCATGGCCTGGCACTTAGCATGATGTTTCTTGATTATATGTTTGTAATTTATTTCCCTTATTGTTTGTTACACATTTCCCTTGTCTGTATTCTAACTGTATTGTTGGATTATACAGCGCTGTGTAACCTTGTGGCGCTTTATAAATAAAAATATACAATATACAAAGAGCAGTACCAAGCATCCTATTAATGCCTGAGTCTAGCCCTGTTATGCTTTTAGTTAAAGACCTGAGTCATCCAATGCTGGAGCCCACTGGAGGATCCACTACTACCCTGGTGGGTTAGTCCAACCCTGCACACAAATGGCAGTGAATAAAAATATAAGAAAATCTTTTTTTTCATTATTATTAGTACTAATGTTATATAGACACTAAAGTGGGAAAGAAGGACTAAGACAAATATGTGTATTCTTCATTAAAAGTGCTTCTAATGATAACTTACATTTCTGCATAAAAGTGTTAGCAACTCTGATTTTGCATCCTTTTATTACACTTGTGGCTAGTTTATGCGGAGAAAGTTTGCAGTAACTGCCTCTCTAATGTCTGGGTTCGTAAAAGTGTCTAAAAAGCATTCTAAAGGGCGAAATGTATTAAAATCGTAAATATTACCGAAATCGCAATATTGAATGATTTTTACCGATATCGTGAGATTGTAATTTTGATGATATCTATATCGCAATATCGCATTTTCCAGCGATATCATGGATCTTTCCCATTGAAATCAATCGTTTAAACATTTCGTTCGAATTTCGATATTGCGATATTGATATTATCGATATTTTGGTAAAAACCGTTCAATATCGCGATATTCAATATTTATGATTTTAATAAATTTTGCCCTTAAGCCTCATATATCAATTGCACTGGGTCTTAAACACTGGTTTTCACAAAAAAAAAAAACAAAAAAACAGATGCAGCATGCGTAAAATGGATGCAAAATAAACAATAAATCACAAATGAATTGATGCAAAACTACTTTATGCCATCTTATACTTTTACCCAATGCAAGAAAATAACTCCAAAAAATATAAATGCCACTGTGGATGGGTGAAATATTATGCAAATGACAACATAAAGGGGTCAAAGAAAGAGACAAATGGGGGTTATTATCTAAGGTGAGAATTCAACTGTCGAATTCGCAAACAGCGGATTCCCATAGTAAATCTGCTACAATTTCCCCATTGTAAAGTTGCTACAATTTTTTAAAGTTAATATTGTGACAATTTTCCCATAATAAAGTTGCAACTGTGACAATATTCTCATTATAAAGATGCGACTGTGACAGTAGCAGCCTATTGCAACTGTCTTTATCTGGCAAATTCGCACCCATACGCAACAATTCGGACTTTAGTGAATAACCCCTTTAATAATAAACACTTTGCCATCTCCATTCGCTTCCAAAAGGTTTAAATGCTTTGCCTGGGTGTATACCAGTCGTGTATTTTCAATATCCATATATATTATATTTATCATATCTGTATATCCAATAATTAAAAAGATTTTTAGGGCTAATTAATACATAGAAAATTATATTTTTCTGTTTTTACACAATATTGCATGTTCTTTTTACTAAGCTATTTTTAAAGAAATCTATCTTGAATTGTCTGATTTCTCCAAAATGATGCTAATGTTGGATTCCCTATTTTTCTGTGTATTATGCACAGCATGTATATACTGTAATTCAGCTAAATTTGTCTGAGCTTTATGAATAAATAATAACCACTCAAGTATATATAGTATTATTTCTATAACACCTTGGATGCTCACCGCCAAATGAGAGAGTGCACAAGAGCTTACAATCTACAGACCTAGGATAAAATCAAATCAGTAAATAATACATTAGGACACAAGCCTGAAAACTACATGCACAAAACCCATTAAGAGGTAACCAATTTCATATTTTATGCATGTTCTTATATTATGTATGTATATGTGATTATATTATAAGTGTAAGCACTCATACCTGTGTGGATAAATCAGAGGTTGCTTCTAAAAAATGTAGGCTTGAATTTTTTTCCCCCCTCCCCACATATTGCTGGGAGAGCTTTGCTATATTCCCTTGCAATGACCAATTGGAAAATTATGTTGTTTACGTTTCAAAACCTGTAAGGAAAAGATGTCAGCATTAGAGTTTATTTGCCTGACTACAATGTAGCAGCTTTAGATGAAAGTACAGAGCATTGACCTGGTGAGTGGAATGGAATAAATCTCCCACACATCTCCACATCAGTTCATTCACTTGCTTCACTAAGTCCATTTTGCTCAAGATCACTTATAACCGAGCAGCTCGGTCAAAGACTTCATAATGCATCAAAATAAATCACTTAAAAAAAAAAAAAAATCCATCCCAACTCATTCAACTTTATTTGCTAAACACTGCTAAGGCCTGAGATGTAACAGAAAACACTTCTTACTTCTTATTTATGATTGCTTCATTTAAATGTATCTATGCATTTCCTGTAAATCCTATTGACGTGGGCTATTCTACGTAATGGGGATATTTATTATTAATAGAAAAGGTCAAAAAGTAGAGAAAAATGTATTTTTAGGTACTTTTCCACTGTTCAAACAGTTCATATACTGTATGCGTCAACTTTTTTTAACCATAGCTTTAAAATTTTTGTGTTTTTGCCAGTTCTTGCCAAGACTTCCTGATTTAGCCCTGTTGCTATTAAATGAATTTTCTCTGGTATTCTAATGCAGCAAATATCACTCAAATCCAGAACTCCATTCCTGCCATAAACCATGGTTTCCATGGGAAACTGTACAGCTGACATCAAAAGCAACAGATTAACATTTTAAAAGCCAAAACCAGCAATAAAGTATCCAAACATTCCAATCAAGCAACAAAGTATCAAAACAGCAAAATAAAAACAAACAAAAAACTACAACATAGTACATAAACTGTCAAAAGCTGAACGTTTCCATATCCATTCAAATCAAGCAACAAATGTGACAAAGTAAATAAATATTATTTATTGGTGGTGCAACAGTGTGATCTGGGCTTCAAGGCTTAGTGGCCCAGTTGTAATGAAATTGGTAGTAATGTGTTTTTATGTACTTACAGTAGCAGAAGTTGCTATTTTAAAGGGTGGCATATAGGCAGGATATACATATACACATAGAGGCATACACTCATATTATTAAACACCCAGACAGGACACCTAATGGACTAATACCCCCAGTTAATGTTCCTAGGATTAGAGGCCTTTGTTGAAAAACATCTGATGTCCCTAGATATTAGTGAGCTGGACAGCTTTTGCTATAGGAGCAGTAGCCACACAGGGATGAATTTAGGTGAGAGAGAAGATTTGCCCAACAGGAGTAAGTGAAGGGACTAGGACAAAATGTTTAAGATGTGGCTGTCACAGATCTATAATTATCTGATAAAAAATGATAAGATTGATAAAAACCCTTCTTGCATTCACTCCTATAACTCACTGATGTTACATCTAACTGCATTGCTATATAAATACAATGGTATTGCACACTGCAGTATTTAACATGTCAAAGTGGCAATATTAAACATGTTACAGAAAATCTGTAATCTCCTCATGCTGGCAAGATGTTAACCTGACATCAACAACTTTTTCTCAACCAATTGATGAAACATTTCACTCACTTATTTGTCAATTACCGGAGGTAAATGGCAAATCAGGGAGCAAAAGATGAAAGTAAATGACCAGTTAGGGAGCAAGAGATGAAGGTGAATGACCAATCAGGGAGTAAGAGATATGCAGTTGGGAGAAGTATGTGAGTGAAAAAACCATTGGCTATCTCAGGAATGCTAGGAGTCCCACATATTTTGGACTATCTGTTTGGGTAAATAAAGATGGGATGGTGGAATATAAAGAAGCTGGAGAAGGTAATACGAATGAACCCACTAACTTTAAGTTATTGATTTCTACAAAAACACCAAAACACCAAGTATATGACATTTCATCTATATACTGTACCTCTGTTTTTAAGGATCAATTTGGAAAGAAAATATACTAGGTTTTTGAAAATGTCTGTGGTTTGAAGTATATATCTTATATGATATATATAAACTGTTGAGGATGAACTGAACTTGCAATAAGCATGTGCTATAAAGTGGTTATTACTGATGATTCACTTTTGTTTATTGTGGTGATATATGATATTATTATTTATCTAATTTTTACTATGAGGGATAATCTTTAGCCATGTTTCAGGGATTGTTGCAGTAAAGCTACATCAATCCATTCCATTCATTGGTTACATCAGGGGGGTTATTCACTAAGGTGCGAATTCAACTGTCGAATTCGCAGACAGCGGATTCCCATAGCAAATCCGCTACAATTTCCCCATTGTAAAGACGTGACAATTTTTTAATGTTAAGATTGTGACAATTTTCCCATAATACTGTAAAGTCGCAACAGTATTCTCATTATAAAGACGTGACTGCGACAGTAGCAGCCTATTGTAACTGTCTTTATCTTGCGAATTTGCACCTATGCACAACAATTCAGGCTTTAGTGAATCAAAAGATATCTTAAATTGTCTTTATTTTTTTCTTTTATTGTAATTAAAAATAGGCTAAAACAAAAGCTTTTGGGGAAAAAATAATTACCGAAACAAAACCAAAACACAGCAATAGAATCAAAACTGTAACAGCAGGGTCTTCATACCTTAGTTTTGTTTTTAGTTTCAACCAGTAGAGCAGAAATAATGTGCTCTGGCCTCATGGGATGGTTTAATTACACCTGGAGGTCCCCTGGCTTGACATTGCTAGAAACATCACTCAATGTTCTTGGCAATATTTTATTGCTTCCTGTTAAGCTGTTCTGTAGTAATAATGCAGCAGATGATTATACTTACTTGTCCTGGAATGTGATGATTCACATGGTTTAAGTTGAGATCTGACAGGAAGTGACATCATGATATAACGTTTTTATTTGTAGGCCGGCATCTCAAAGGTCTGCAGACCACAGGTTTATTGTTCCAAAGAAGTGTAAGCCTGCATCACTAGAGACAAAGCAAAATATGTTTCATGTTAAACAGTGGCGATTGTCTTCTTGCTTTAAAATATTGAAAATCTGAGAGTCAGCTTTGTTTTGTAAATTAATAAATATGATTAGCCTAGATACTACCACTGAATTAGTGTGTATTATATATAAATAAATATTATAAATATTATAAATAAACATTGACCCCTTTTGGCCTGGTATTCATTTGCTTTCTACTTTTTATGGTAAATGGATTATATTCATATATTATATTCATTCTTTTAATAGTATTTATTCATGGATATAAAAACCTTACTGGACTATTCTGTTTTATAATCCAGTAGATCATCCATTTATTACCACTAAATTGTAATATGCAAATAAATCCATCAGCAATTGACTACTTGATCTTTTGTGTTCTGTTCCTGCTCACAAACATTGCACTTCCTGCTCACAAACATTGTACTTCCTGCTCACAAACATTGTACATCCTGCTCACAAACTTTGTACTTCCTGCTCAAATCAATGCATGCACAAGCCAGATAAATGAGTATCAGTGGGCAGTGTAAGTTATCATTGAGGGTTTAATACCTTTAGAAGATATCAGGTAAATATAAAGATGTAATGTAACCACCTTAATGGATTGTTTATATAATCTGGGACTTCCCATTTTGTTTATATATGGAAGAACACACAGACAGATACTGTTAATAGTAATAGTGCAGCTAAGTAAGACAACATGGACACTATTTGTATATGGGAAGTAGGAGACTTCAGCTGCTGGATGTCTGTCCAAGGAAGGTTCCAAGAAATCCATGGTATCTTAATCCTTTATCCTTTTTTGAAAGTGGCCTGCATTACTGTAAAAGAAATGCTAACCTTAGCCATTCATAAATCCAAGTGACATGACCCCGTGACTAGCCAGACAAAATGAAGTCAGACTAGCATTTCCTGGATTATTGCTAGCTCCATGCATTAAAGAACCAGGAACACTGAAATTGCAGTTTTTGCACAAAGCAAATGAACAACTATAGAAGAGTCAGATGTTTTCAGTAATGTTTTAGGAGAGTTACATTGCACAGTTTTTTTTAAAAAAAGACAAGGGAGATAGTTATGGAAATTAAAAGTTTTCTTCTGGTATATCAATTTCAATATAACTTTAATGATGTTGAAAATACTGATATTGCTACGAGATGGGCAAGTTGCAACAATAAAAATACCTCATATTCTCATTCTAACAATGTTTCTAATAATTGAGGCGCAGTTTATGGCTCAGTATATGAACTCTAAGCTAAGACTATTTTAGCACTTCTGGAAATAGCTAATGTCGCATAAAATGCAGTCCTGGAGGAGGCTGGTGCATGTCATATAAAATGCAGTCTGGGAGGGGTCCGGTGCATGTCATATAAAATGCAG
>WMED01024497.1:0-11213 GCA_019650415.1 Pipa parva | reverse complement strand
GACGCGTATTCTCACCATAACGCGACAATTCGGACTTTGATGAATTACCCCCTTAGTGTTGTGACATTGCTGCAGTTCTAAAATCACATGATTTCGTCCTTGTACCAGATGACACTTGAGAAAAATGTACAACCATCTGGCAGTAGAATATATCATCTTTATGTTTATACACTCTTTATTTATTTTTTAATAATTATTTTATTACAACATAAGTACAACAATCAGTAGATATAGTGTTCAGTAATATTTGGTTCGGTATCAGATATTATACATAACATAAGAAATACAGGGGTTAGACAAAAAAACTGAAACACCTGGTTTTAGACCACAATAATTTATTAATATGGTGTAGGGCCTCCTTTTGCGGCCAATACAGCATCAATTTATCTTGGGAATGACATATACAAGTCCTGCACAGTGGTCAGAGGGATTTTAAATCATTCTTCTTGCAGGATAGTGGCCAGGTCACTATGTGACGCTGGTGGAGGAAAACGTTTCCTGACTCGCTCCTCCAAAACACCCCAAAGTTGTTCAATGATATTTAGATCTAGTGACTGTGCAGGCCATGGGAGATATTCAACTTCACTTTCATGTTCATAAAACCAATCTTTCACCAGTCTTGCTGTGTGTATTGGTGCATTGTCATCCTGAACCATTGGATGCACATGGTCCTCTAGAATGGTTCGGTAGTCCTTGGCAGTGACGTGCCCATCCAGCACAAGTATTTGGCCAAGGGAATGCCATGATATGACAGCCCAAACCATCACTGATCCACCCCATGCTTCACTCTGGGCATTCAACAGTCTGAGTGGTACGCTTCTTTGGGGCTTCTCCACACCGTAACTCTCCCAGATGTGGGGATAACAGTAAAGAGGGACTCATCAGAGAACAATACATGTTTCACATCATCCACAGCCCAAGATTTGCACTCCTTGCACCATTGAAACCGATGTTTGGCATTGGCATGAGTGACCAAGGCCCTAATTCACCATTGTGCAAAGTGAGCCGCGAAGCGTTTGGCTCATGGTATTATGCGCCCGCTGATGTCCTGCACGCGGACATCAGCGAGCACATTAAAGGGATTCCCCTCCCGGTGAGGAGACTCGAGTGCGCTCACCGGGAGGGAAATCCCTTTAATGCGCATGCTCTTGTCCGCACACAGGACATCAGCATGCACATAACACCATGTGCAAAGTGAGTCGACGCTTCGCGGCTCACTTCGTACAATGGTGAATTAGGGCCCAAAGGTTTGGCTACAGAAGCCCAGCCGTGTATATTGACCCTGTGGAGCTCTTGATGGACAGTTCTGGTGGAAACAGGAGAGTTGAGGTGCACATTTAATTCTGCAATGATTTGGGCAGCCGTGGATTTATGTTTTGGATACAATCAGGGTTATCACACAAACATCCCTTTCAGACAGCTTCCTCTTGCATCCACAGTTAATCCTGTTGGATGTGTTTCGTCCTTCTTGGTGGTATGCTGACATTACCCTGGATACAGTGGCTCTTGATACATCACAAAGACTTGCTGTCTTGGTCACAGATGCGCCAGCAAGACGTGCACCAACAATTTGTCTTCTTTTGAACTCTGGTATGTCACCCATAATGTTGTGTACATTGCAATATTTTGAGTAAAACTGTGCTCTTACCCTGCTAATTGAACCTTCACACTCTGCTCTTACAGGTGCAATGTGCAATTAATGAAGTTTGGCCACCAGGCTGGTCCAGTTTAGCCATGAAACCTCCTACACTAAAATGACAGGTGTTTCAGTTTTTTTATCTAACCCCCTGTAGACGAGATGACTGTCACAGTCACAGGGCAATCCACTGTGGATAAGGAACAGATTAATCTGAGAGTGATGGGGCTCCTTATAGCATTTGGTTACAGTACCATGAAGTATACTGAAATTGCAGCTTTAATTTAAAGCTGTGTTGTCCTAGATAAAGTAGTAATTTATGGATTCCAGACTAAAAATGTAAACATTTCTGCTGAAGGTGAGGTCATTTGTATCCAGGATGGCCTTTTTGGTTGCCTTATGAATATTAATTAATGGCATTACAGGTATGTTTATCTAATGTTTTGGTTTTGAGTAAAAGTACAGTATATATTCCAAAGATTGCCCATACATGAGTAAGATCTAAGGGAAACAAAATTCGTAGGAGACGAATGTGAGGTTGCGCTGGAGTAGAAGTAAAAAACAAAAAGGGGAGGAAAACCTTGCGTAATATTGTTTAAATGAGTGAATTGTGTCCAGTGCAGATCACACAGTGATATGATGAATATCAGTGAAAAAATTGGATAATCAATAGACACTGTGCTATGAAGTGCTGTGGATTGACACAAAAAATATAACAGACATACACTGATGTGTGATTAATTGTAACAGTAGCTTTGTTGGAAAACAGCAGGGGTGGTTTAAATAAAAACCTAACCCCCCTTTGTGGAAACACTCACCAGATAAAACTGGGTTTGAGGCACATAAATCACACAAAGGTTTTTGCAGAGATGAAGTCGATTTCTTGTAAATGAGTCTCAGAAAAGGAGTAAGAAAAGGACCATGTAATATTCCAAAAAGATAACAAACAAATTTATTCAATAATAACTTACATAGGAAGTTAAAATCAACCAGCACTTCAACAGGATTAAAAGTCTCTGTATAGTGGACTGATGACTCTCTACGCGTTTCACTGACTATGTCAGCTTCTTCAGGAGATAATTTTCAGTCCAGAATGATAGTCTATCTTCCTGAGGAAGCTGACATAGTCGGTGAAACGCGTAGAGAGTAATCAGTCCACTATATAGAGACTTTTAATCCTGTTGAAGAGCTGGTTGATTTTATCTTCCTATGTAAATTACTATTGAATAAATTTGTTTGTTATCTTTTTGGAATATTACATGGTCCTTTTCTTACTCCTTTTCTGAGATTCATTTACAAGAAATCGACTTCATCTTCTCTGCAAAAACCATTGTGTGATATATTTGCCTCAAACCCAGTTTTATCTGGTGAGTGTTTCCACAAAGGGGGGTTAGGTTTTTATTTAAACCACCCCTGCTGTTTTCCAACACAGCTACTGATACAATTAATCACACATCAGTGTATGTCTATATATTTTTTGTGTCAATCCACAGCACCTCATAGCACAGTGTCTATTGATTATCCAATTTTTTCACTGATATTCATCATATCACTGTGTGATCTGCACTGGACACAATTCACTCATTTAAACAATATTACGCGAGGTTTTCCTCCCCTTTGTGTTTTTTACTTCTACTCCAGCGCAACCTCACATTCGTCTCCTACGAATTTTGTTTCCCTTGAATCTATTTGGACAGTTGGGGCAGACTGTCTTTGGAGGACTGCTTGCAGGAGGACTAATTTTACTCATGCTATTCAGGTTTATCAAGACTATTTATTTATTTTATTATCCTGGACATCTGGACTTTTAAATATTTATAATTTTATTTCTTATTGTCAATTGTTTTATCAATAATTATTTATTGTATACTAGGCGCTAGACCTTTTGGAATTTCCAATATTAGCCATGAGAAAGATCTAGCTGAAGTTGATGTTTGCTATGACATTACTACAGAATATCTAACCAAAGTTTCTGCATGCAAGACCCAGGGCCGGGCTGAGGGGTAGGCAGGGTGGGCAGCTGCCAAGGGTTGCTGCTGATTGGCTCACAAGAAGTTAAACGCAGAGCTGCAGAGAGGATCGTCGTAGCGCTAAATGCACCTAGGGTGCAATTAAACCTTGTCCTAGCACTGGCAAGACCATAATTTATACATTCTTAATAATAGTCAAGCATTCTTACACCTGTAAATTTGGCTTTACCATGTAAAAATTAGGCCCCACTAAGCATTTTGTGTGATTTTCTGCCTGCTTTGAATTGCAGTTTAACATCCAGAAAACCACATGCGGCAAAATGCTCAGTGTGGCTTCAGTCTAACACTTTGTGATAGGATTACATTTGCAGAATTCCAACACGATGAGTTGTAACTCAAAATAACGCAAAAGATTTAGATGCAGTCCTAGGTAGAAAATGCTGATAATGCAATAGGTAAGCTTAGGTAGGTAGATAGCAATTTCACTGGCCAGCGGAGGTTGGCATGGGCCTCACCTGGAGCACAGAGTATTAAGAAGCACCTTCACAAGTTTTAAGTCCCACAAACTACTGCTTTACATTTCAGTTATATCTTTGTTTTGTGATCAAATGACAAAATCAGATGTAAAGAATTACAAAGATAAAATCATCCTTCCTGCACCTATATGACCCTGTATGTTGGCTGGGATGTAGATACTATTTCCATCAAGGGAATTTCTTAGCGTGAATTAGATATTAGATAAGTGAAGTAGTATCGATCAAGGTATAAACATGTGTGCAGAGGGGAAAGTTGTGTGGCATATTTCGATTGCAAGCTCCCATGAACAGGATCCTCTGCTATTCCTTTACATTTTCACTTTTCAAGTTTAAGGTATGTATTGTCAGTCTCATACCTGTTGGACATTGTTGCATAAAATGTTGGTGCTTTCTAAATTAAAGATAATAATAAAAGGTATATGGGGAGAGCAATAGTTTGTGATAATAAGATCAAACAATAATTAGAAATTTATTAAACTCGGAAAAGCTTGTTTTCGCTTTGCCAAGTTTTATAATTAGGCGAACACCAGGAAGATTCTCGAGATAAGTATCGTGAGATTTGTTGTGATCAATACTTACAGAGAGAAACTTTTTCTATTGTATATTTCCATGGAAAGGGTAGCTATACTACAGTAATGTAAAGCCGTGCTACACTAATGGAAAGCCATACTGCACTAATGTAAAGCTATACTACAGTAATGGAAAGCCATACTGCACTAATGTAAAGCTATACTACAGTAATGTAAAGCTATACTACAGTAATGTAAAGCCATACTACAGTAATGTAAAGCCGTGCTACACTAATGGAAAGCTATACTACACTAATGTAAAGCCATACTACACTAATGTAAAGCTATACTACACTAATGTAAAGCCATAATACACTAATGGAAAGCTATACTACACTAATGTAAAGCCATACTATACTAATGTAAAGCTATACTACACTAATGTAAAGCCATACTACACTAATGTAAAGCTGTACTGCACTAATGTAAAGCCGTACTGCACTAATGTAAAACCGTACTACACTAATGTAAAGCCGTACTACACTAATGTAAAGCTATACTACACTAATGTAAAGCCATACTACACTAATGTAAAGCCATACTGCACTAATGTAAAGCCATACTAAACTAATGGAAAGCCATACTACACTAATGTAAAGCTACACTACACTAATGTAAACCCATACTATACTAATGTAAAGCTATACTGCACTAATGGAAACGGCTTTTCCAAGTTTAATAAATTTCGCCCTAAGAATGAATAATTATAGGCACATACAGTACATATATAAAATATACATAAAGTAAACAAAATCACCATTACTGGAAAAAGAAGTCTGACAAGAAAATAAACAAAAGGCCTTTGTTGACCGTTTTTTATGACATCTTTAATGAGTTTGTGTTTAAAAGAAAGAATGTAGGGCAGATATTAAAATCTAAAAAGATGTTGACAAACCATTTGCTCTTGTAACTTATCTCTGTTTAAAGGTTATGTGAGCAAAGTCTCTCTAGTACAAAATCAGTATAACAGGTCATAAAGGCCCAGGATGTTCACTGCTCACAGATAAGAGTTTGACTTTGTTTGAGTACATAACGTCCTTCTTTAAGAGTATATGATTAAAACACCTTGTATATATATATATAACATGCTTGTGTAATCAGCTAGACAAGGTCTTTTCCAAGCCCTCTTTTAATTCCCTCCCTATAGCAGGCTTTGACCATTTAGTATTGATTTTATTTTTTAATGTTTACCATACAGACTTTTTCTGCTTTGAAGGTTGTGCATTTCTAAAGTAGATCTCCTTCCTTTCTGTTGGTAAGTTTTTTCATATTTTAACAACTTTAGGAACCCCATATCATGAGTGTGTACCTCCATCCCAAGTGATCTGTATTTTCTGTCTTTATAGCAAGTTCACTACTTTGTTGATTTGCTTAGCTACTGAAACTTTTTCCAAGTCATTAAACTTGGCATATTAGTGATGCCAATATGACTTTGAGTAATTCTTCACACTGTTTTAGCCTGTGCTATCAATTTGCAGCATTCATGTTTAAGAGGTAGAATTGTGATTTTACAACTCATTGAGTTATTATTATCTGTTTCCTACAGTGATTCTGGTTCCTGCGCCACCTTATTTTCTGAACATGGACGTATAGTGGTTGTCTATAAGATTAGACACCATAAGGAACCAAAGAACAAGGGGCCTCAATGCCTTCTTTAAGTGTAGGAATTTTACAAGTTATGGGTACTAAACAACTTGAGGCAGAAAGTATTCTGATTGTCATATTTGAGGAGAGAAGGAATTTTTTTTTTTCCCTAACATAATCATGATGGGTTTTTGCCTTCTTCTGGAACCACATTGCTGGATAATATGCTGAACTGGATGGACTCGTCTTTTTGGCCTTATAAATTATATTACTATGGTACTTTTTGGCAAGCTATATGACTCATCAGCAATTTTGCTTCCACAAATGGGCAGTGTGGTGGCTCAGTGGTCAGCACTGCTGCCTTGCAGCGCTGGGATCTGGGTTTAATTCCACCCTGGACTTCATCTGCATGGAGTTTGTATGTTTTCCCCGCATTTGCGAGGGTTTCTTCTGGGCACTCCGGTTTCCTCCCACAATCCAAGCACATACATCTGTGTGTGTGTGTGATTGAATAGAGAAACTAGATAGTAAGCTCCATGGAGTAGGGTCTGAAGTGATTATAGATTCTCTGTAAAGCTCTGTATAATATGCGAGTGCTATACAAACTGTACTATCTAATTGCTTTGTCCATTTCTCCTCTGTGTATTATTTACGCTTGAGGTATCAGGGTCAGAGAGGCATAAAGAATTCTTCATCTCCTTTTTACTTCACAAAGCCTCCATCACATATATATTTTATATGATGTAGAGCAAACATTCTACATAATTCATTTATTTCTTTTGTTCCACAGAAAACAATTTCTACTACCTGAATATTGGAAAACAAAATAAAATAAATTTTGAGACAAATACACAGCTCGCTACTTGCGCCTGGGCACTATTGCAGTCTGCATTATTATATGTCGGGACTGTTGGAATTCAATGTAAGAGGAGGACGGTTTGTTAGCCATGTGATAACAAACACAAAATAGAATAAAGGATGAATGCTTTAATTAAAGTAATTCCATGCTCTTGCTTTTCACTCAGACACTATGGTTTTCTATTCTCACATCAATTATTTTGCTTATTTGTAAGAGACATTAAGAGAAGAGAGATTTTTTAATAACCTTTGGATTAACAAAACCCTTGTTGTGGATGCAATGAATGAATTCTCTTTATTTTTTTGCCATGGTATGCAAATACTATTTGGAAAAGGTGGAGGAGTGGGGGGGGGGTTGTTAGTGCATACAAGGGGATCTTGCTTTCATTCACATCATTAGTGAATTCTTCAGGGGATTGTGATGTTTCAACTTTATCTGTTGGAAGCAGAAAAAAAAAAAAAAGATTTTATATAATCGCTGGCATGGTGGACACGTGAAACTGGTCCTTTAAAAGGAAACGCTTTTTTAGTGCATGAGAAGGGAAATCAAAAGACGGTTCAGCAAAGCGTGGACACCTAGTTGCAAATATGGTTACCTCTTACCCTCTGCCGGAAGGGTTCACAGAGATTGAAGTGTTTGGTATTGGAACGACTCTGCTGGTTGAAGGTAAGAATGAAATGTTTTTATTTACTATGATATATATAAGTCTATTTTTCCACATCCTCAGAAAGCCTTCTATCTGTAGATAATATATTTCATTCACAACGTTAGATGTCCACAATTGTTGAGTGGAATGATAATTTCTTGTTTTTTTTATTAGAGCAGCAACAGGCTTTTAATCCATATGTTATATAAAAGCATACTGTAACATTGTAATCTAGTGAAATTACAGTATGCATGAATTGTATTACAGAGGTAACACATATAATAAAAGAATATATTATAGAATAAAGATATATATATATGTTTTATCTTTTCCATGTTGTGCTTTGACAAGATGCCTCTGTTTACATTGTATTGTAAAAGGTTAACATTTCTTTCCTGCTGATTGATTTTGCTTTCCTAATGCAATTCTGCCTCCTGGACACCATTTTATTCACAGTTTAAATACAATCCTGTCTCAGCTAGACTGCTTCGTATGTAATTTTCAGTATTTTTCATAATATGACATTAGAATTGTTGCTAAAGAAAACTTAAGACTTTGATATGTAATTAAATACACATGTAGCTCCCCCCCCTCACCATCATTTGTATTAATGCACAGCCTAATGTAATACGTTGTGCAAGCAAATTGCAATACAAACCATAATCACTTTTTATCATACAGAGAATTGCAAATTACATATCTAAATGACTTAAGGGGTCATTCATTAAAGTGCGAATTTGCCTAGCATAGTGACTTTGTGTCTGTTCACGTCACTATGATCAGTAAGATGTAAATTCACTTCTTCATGAAGCAGCGGACAGCAACAGACGCGGTCGCATGCGTAGTGCGGCATAGCCAGTGACACAATAGTAGGATGAGACGTCATGTGGATTGAGGCGAATTCCTCCAGTGAAGGGCAGTGACGTCAGTCTCATCATATCCCACTAACTGTATATAAGTGAAATATACTTATTTTTATATGTCACCTTGTGCCTAGTTCATGTTTAATAGTAGACTAATTTAGTCACAGTCGCCATTGTCACTTTTGAATGAATTGCCCTACGCAACACTGGAGCCCTGCCATCAAACCCCCCCAATTCGCCACTCTAATCTGGAGAAGGCAAACAGGTGAATACGCAGAAGTATGTCTTGTTGAATCGGCTCCTTTGACGGACTCCATCGCATGCTGAATATCCAAATTACCTGTGCACGCGCACGCAAATTGATGCGAAGAGCTCCGTAAGTCTGCGACTGGAGTAAGCGTCAGAATTGATCACGAATCCATCACATCGCAGAGATTAACTAAGTGGGGTTAGAGAAGTCACGAAAGTATGCAAATTTGGGCATTTATGCGACAGTTTTCCTTTTAATGAATGACCCTCCCAATCAGTCAACGCTTATCAGAATAACCATAAATCAGTACATATATGATACCATGAGCAGTTTGTGGCATCTGCAGTTTGAGAGTAAAATGCAACATTCGTTAAGCCTTTTACATATAAAATAACTGAGTGAGGATTTACCCCTTTTGCTGAAAAACACACAGCAATAGTGGCTTCTCTTGCTACATTTAGGGGGTAATTCAGCATTGTGTGAAGTGAGCTCCGGATCCTTCGCATCACTTCGCACATGCTGTTATGCGCTCGTTGATGTCCTGCACGCGGACATCAGCAAATGCTTTAAAGGCGAGACCACTTGAGTCGCTTCGCTGACACTGGAATCCCTTTAAAGCGTTCGCTGATGTCCGCATGCAGGACATCAGCGAGAGCATAACAGCATGTGCGAAGTGAGCCGAAGGGTCCGGAGCACACTTCGCACATTGCTGAATTACCCCCTTAATCTGAACAAAACAACTTTGGTTTCCTTTCATAAAGGAAAAGGCATCTCCAAATGTTTATGTCTTGCCACAATCGTCCCTTGAATGAAGTGGACCACAATTCATTGTCTTTTATGGCATTTGTTTGAACATTTTAAGTGATCAACAGAGTAATTCATCAATGGGGGCAACCTTTCCAGAGGTCTAGTTATCCATAGCAACCAATCAGCTGTTGACTGATTCACAACTGCAAGGGAGCTAGAATTATGAAAGGCAACTTTTCATTGGTTGTTACGGTTAACTAGGTAAATGATTGCCTCTGTTGATGACTTAACCCAGCAGTTCTAAACCTGTGGGTCGGTCGCGAGGCCATCCCACTGGGGTCGAGAACCGCGCCGACACCCGGAAGAACGTCACCACGTGACGCGCATACGTGATGACGTTCGGCCGAAACATCATCACGTGCTGCGTGGTGACGTCGGTGCGGTGACGTCAGCGGGGGTCGCAGTCTCAAAAAGGTTGAGAACCGCTGACTTAACCTAAATATGTCTAGTTTTTTTTTTTCATTTGCCTAAAACAGTGTATAAGAACAATCAAGGTAAAAAGTGCATGCACTGCAATGCTATGAAGAACACATACCTGAAATGCTACTCATGACACATTGTGGTATCCTGATGAGTTGTGTCAAATGACAAAATAATCTCCCCTATATTTGTTTTTAAAGTAATTTAACTTTTAGATTGTATATTAATACTTTTAACTACCCACAAAGTAATGCTAATTACCATTTTATTCCTAATGAAGCCATAAGGTGGTCATTTGGCAGGGGGTATTATTGCAGAGGGAGAACATTGACAAATTCTGCTAATAAGAGGCAAATTTTAGTAAAAACGTTAGAAAATGAATAAATACATTGTCCTAGTGGGTTTGTATCAATTTTAACGGACCAGTTACATCAACAAAGTAAAATTTCTCATTTGGATTGACATGATAGTTCTTCAAATATAGCAGCTGATTCACAAGTGCAGCTTTTTCGGGGTTATTGACTAAAGTGAAAATTCGACTGTCTCAGTGGGTTATTCACTAAAGTCCAAATTGCGTATAAGTGTGTATTCGCCAGATAAAGACAGTCGCAATAAGCTGCTATTGTCGCAGTCGTGTCTTTATAATGAGAATATTGTTGCAGTCGCGACTTTATTATGGAAATTTGTGACAATATTAACATTAAAAATTGTCACGACTTTACAATGGGGAAATTGTCGCGGATTTGCTATGGGAATCTGCTGTTTGCGAATTCGACAGTCGAATTTGCACCTTAGTGAATAACCCCCTCAAAGTGAATTCTTATGAGTTTGTGTGGCTCCACCCTGATTCTCTACTCCTTATTGACTAAACAGCGGATTCCCATAGCAAATCCGTGACCACGAGAGTATTTCGATATTAAAGTTGTGACTGCATCAGTAGCAGTCCATTGTGTAGTTTGCAACTGTCGTTAGCTGGTGAATTTGCCACATAGCAGTTTGCTGAATACCCAAATATGGAAAAATTACGAATTCACACCTTTACGTGACAATGTAGGGGGTAATTCAGGAAAGAG
>WMED01024496.1:926-11213 GCA_019650415.1 Pipa parva | reverse complement strand
TCCTTCTAGGAGTTTCCTAAATACAAATTCAGGAAGATAGAAATCTTAGATAACATTGAAAATTAACACAAAGACCACTTTTTAATAATAATGTGCTGCCGCTTTCCAAACTATGATAGAAAATACCAATTTTTTTCTATGGTTTTCTAATCCCACGACTTCTCTCTCTCTCTCACTGTTGGGTTGAAATGTATCACAGGTTTTTGTGAAGGCCTAATGCTGGAGAAACTGTTTAGATTTTATTAGGCCGGCATCCGCCTATTTACAAATGCTATTTTTCCTCTGTAAAAAATAAAATCACTTTTTTTTATACCAAAAAATTATTTTCGATCTGTAAAAAAAATCATAAATATCCCCCTATTATAGTCTCTATTGTCCAAGAAAGGTGAAAGACAGCATTTCAGGCTACAATGGAACCTTAATAGTAGTCATTACAAATGGCCATTGAATGGACAGAGCTAGAATGTATTAAATGTACCTAGGGTTGTTGTTCTATAGGACAGGCATCTCAAGAGAATTAGGAGAAAGTTTACAGAGTTTATCAAACAGAATAAATACAGTAAAAATAAATATAGTTTATATTATAAATATCTTGTTAAGTCATTTAGGGGGTTATGCTCTAAAGTCCAAATTGTCGCGTAGAGGTGTGAATTCGCCAGCTAAAGGCAGTCACAACAGACTGCTGCTATCGCATTCGCGGCTTTATAATGAGAATATTGTCTGTATAATTGACACTAGCCTTGTGCAATGGTACCATAAGAGCAGTTGCTCTCAACCTTTTTTTGCTGCTACCCTTTATCCGTGACCGGGACAATTTTAATGTCGCGACAGTGACAATATTTCCATAGCAAAGTCGCAACTGTGACAATATTAACAATCATATGGGAACAATTAGTATTGTCTCAACTGTACTATAGAAATAAATTGGGAATGACAAGAGGGCAGATACTGACTTGTTGAGATGCTTGTAAACTGCCAAAAAGGGCTCCTTATTTTTACATGCCACAATATAAGGGTTTGAAGGATAGTAGAATCCATATTATATATAGATAACTCTTCAGATACAGATTCAACATTTTTGAGTGGAATCTATCTTTGTCTTTTTCCAAGTTAACTATTTAATGGAGGTGACTTCTTTCATGCAAATTCATGGAAGCAACCAGTTTATGAGTTGGATAGAAGTTGTTCCATGAACATTTTAACTTAAAATTTTCACACATATTTCAGGCTGAAAAAGAACAGCTCTATTAGGGACATTGTTACATTGTTGGAGAATTTTTCCTTCTGAGACAAATAATATAGCATCTCTATTATATATATAAATACAACTACCAAAGCAGAAGTGTTTCATTTGTAAAAGTATAATGCCTTCATGTTTTACATAAATGGAACCCATACTTACTTTTAATATATTTACTTATGAGTTTTAGCCCTACTGATTATATGGTTTAAGTGGTTAAGTTTAGTTCCTCAATAAAAAAAATTGCTAGTTGTTTTACACAGTTTTACTGATATGTGTGTGTGTGTGTGTGTGTGTATATATATATATATTTGCTTGTTTTTCTCTCTTTCTAGATGCAGATTATGTTGTTTCATGAACATTTAAATAACATTGATCAATATTAGTCATAAGTGTCATGTCCACTGTCCAGTAAGATAAACTGTAACTGATAGGGAATTCAACACTTACCTGTAAGCAGCAATTTCAATATCCAGAGCCATCTTGACATTGAGTAGATCCTGGTACTCTCTGAGATGTCTAGCCATCTCTTCCTTTGTGGTTCTCAAAGCACTATCTAGTTGGTTGATTGTGTCCTGGAGAGAGAAGCACATTTACACAATGCAACAGAAAATCCACTGATTTGTGCTAAATTTGCACTCAAATGAAAACACATAATAATAGGACTAAAGTTTTATTATTATAATTGCTGTGCCAATATCTTTTGTGGCCCTGTACACAGTAAGGGGAACTCACAAGATAAAGCATTACATGGTAAACAAACTTTGCCACATCTTTTGTTCAAGCCACATGTGTAATATTACGTAATACGTTGGAGCAGAGCTGGGACTAGGGATTGGTAACATTCAGGAACCTAAGGAACTTTGAGAGAGTGTGCTGCAATATGGAACCATTTGTGTATTAGCATGGGGGCATCATTTGGAATCGTTGCTTTATTATAGATGTTCGTTGATGAAAGATGGAACGTTTTGCAGTTTTTGCATGCCTGTAACAACTCTGTCTTCCTCAGACTGCTTACATTAGTATGTATGAGGAGGATGCCCAGTTTTAAAGAAAGTCTGAAAATGATTCCTTGTATTCATATATTTCAAAATAATCTATAGTGGAAGAAAAACCTCTCCCCCCATCATCTGCAAAGGCTGGACCAAGGAGCACAACTAGAGAGGGGTAGTTATGATCAGTACTGCATTCTGGGGGCATAAAGTACTGAATTTATAGACTGTCAAGGAAGAGATCCAAAGTCCAAATGATGTACTGGATCTATGGCACTTCAGTTACACTGCCAGGTTGTATATCCAGACACAGGTTTATGTGTAATAATGAGACAAAGGCTTCTGAGAGATCTACCGTAGGTAATATTATAGATTATAACAACAGAGCATATATCTTTTTAATGACAATGAATGGAATATTAATGTCACATTGTTACCTGCATCTGAGACATTTCCTCATTGTTTCTGTCCTCTGCCTCCTGCAGCTGCCTCTCTAGAGCTTCATTTGCACTACGAAGAGCATCGATCTCCAAGGTCCTGGCTTGCAACTGTCTCCGGTACTCAGTGATCTCCTCTTTAGCTTGACGAACACTATCATTGTTGCGTGCTGCCTCTTGGGATACATTGGCAATCTTGGTCTGGTACCACTCCTCAGCCGACTGCTGATTGCGGGTGGACAAAACCTCATACTGTGCACGGATTTCTTTAAGGGCTGCAGAAAGATCTGGCTTGCTGACCATGTCCATTTCCACCGAAATCTGCAGAAGATCGAGTTTGAACAATTAAAACTGCATTCATTTTCTTAGCTTTATTTCATAGCTTGTGGTTTAAAGGTTTGTATGCAAGATAAGCAAAAGATATCTTCCTTTCCTGTGTTTTGGGCTCCATCTAATGGTCACAGTGAAAATAACAGCCTTGTAGATCTGTTATTACCAGCAAATATTAGAATCAAACAAATGATGTTACTAATTTAGGACCCTCCAGAAGCTATATATACTGCCAAGGAGCAGAAAGTCTTTCACATTTTGGGCATCCACCTCTATCAACTATTAGATGGTTTACTGGATGATATATAGTTTTATACTATCTTTTGTTTGCAAATCAGAGACCAAATTTGTTCTGCACAATATGAGGTCTATCTAGCAGTGCATCAAATACTGTTGTCTAAGAGTAAGATCCATCAGAGGGGAATATGTTATAAATCCATACAGGTGTTTTACCCCTTTCATTACTATAATAACCTGGCTACTAGGGCCACTGTTTTATTAGAATCTAGTTAAGTGTTGGCAGTGTGCTGCTCCTCTTATATTGGAAGAAAGAGGTTTCCCAATGTACCCCTTTTTTTGTTAGCTGCTCCCTTCCCATTCCTTATATCTGAATGGCATGATCTCCCCAACATGGAAGCCACAGACTTCACAAAAGACACCAGCATCTAAAAAGGGTGAGAAAAGCACAATTCTAGCCTCATGGATGCAGGGGAAGGACCCCCCAGTCCACTCTGCACCTAAGCAGGCCTGGGCATACCTATTATGGTACAAAGTAAAGGGCCATGACTTGATGAGTTATATGCAGCAAACCACAACAGCCACAAATCTATCAAGTGATTGTGGATCTCTGAGTTGGCATCATAAAGGGGCAACTCCTTGTTGTATGCATCTCTGGAAGAACTACTGTGCCCGCACCTCTAATAATGTATAATCTATTTGTATGTCCAATTCCATGTAATAAAAGTAATAAAAGTGTGTGGTCTAATTGCATCACACCACACTATCCAAAATGCCATCAAACTCCTTCCCCCTATATTTCCCCTGTCCAAATTTCAACTGCTAACTGAAATTGCTCACTGTATTACTAGATATTGCATAAGGTTAATCTTAATTTGTTAAAATCTGCTAAGTGTAAAGCTGGTACAGAGCCATGATACCATTAAGATGTGTGTCATTTAATGTAAAAGGACTGAACACAGTGTACAAAAGATCTAAACTTAAAGTGCACCTGTCACCTCAAAACTCTAATACCAATTTAGGTTGTACTAATGAAATAAATATTTTTGTAAATATATATGTATTAAAAAAAATGTACCTTGATGATCTTTATTTAATGGGAAGCAACAAACAATTAACTGCTGTGTAGGCGGGAACACATCAGAACTTTCATTTTGAGTTGTAAATGAGGATTCTGAGAGATAAACTTGCTTGATACATGTAAGCCAGTAACAAGGAATCCAGTTATATTGTATACAATTTGGCACTGCATATGGGTTATACAGAGGTGTGAAACAGTATTATAGAACAAATACGGTAGGTTTGCAGAGAACCAGTTTTTTTCTCTCTAACAAGTACAGTACTATCATCCATAATAGTCTTATTGTTTATAATGGTCATCAAGCATAATCTCACTTCCTGTTATCATCCTGTTACAGTCAGAGGAGTAATAGCTCGACCACATTACATGTCATATGTTACACATTCCGAAAGTTAGCCTCTGACGGTGCTTAACAAGAAGTTATAAATGACTCCTGTACACATCATCACATATCATACACAATAATATTTCTATGGTCATTTGTTGGGTATGTCATTTGTCTTGTTACAGGAGTTTCTGCTCCCATCCAATATATAATTCCTAACATAATCATTTTTTTTCTAAAAAGTGGCAACACTGGGAATTGTAGTGTAGCAACATCTAAAAATTTATTAAACTTGGAAAGACCGCTCTCAATCTTTCGGAGTTTATCGTGCGAGATCTCGTGGTGTTCCCGCGAGATTACTGCACAAGTTTTTTTATTTTTCCATCTCGAGTTTTTCGATCTTGATTTTTTCAATAAAAAGGTAGCCATACTACTAATGTAAAGTATGGCTACCTTTCCATCGAAAATCTTAAAAAAATCTAGTTTGAAACATAAAAAACTCACGAGGTTATCTTGTGGGAATACCACAAGATCTCGAAGCAATAAAATTGGAAAGACCGAGAGCAGTCTTTCCGAGTTTACGAAGAAACGATGGCTCCGGCACTCCAATAAAATTAAAAACATCCAAAATTTATTGAATAAGTGTTAAAATCCAAGCATCAAAATGTGAAATAAAAACAAGACATGAAGCACCCTTCATGCTTCATGTCTTGGTTTTATTTCACATTTTGATGCTTGGATTTTAACACTTATGCAATAAATTTTGGATGTTTTTACTTTTATTGGAGTGCCAGAGCCATCGTTTGTTCGTGTGCTACATTGGGCCTTTTACTCCTAAGGCACCCACCATATCCACACCTCTTATTGTGGATTGAGTGATCCTCACCTGTTACCGGTCTTTCCGAGTTTACTAAATTTTGCCCTACTAGCGTCTTAAGTTTCAAGTAAGTTTTAAGTATTGTAATACTTGGTGATACCTTTTTTTTTTTAGACTAACAGTCATTTTAAATACACGAGCTTTGATAGGTCCGTCCTCTCTTTATCAAGTCACAAGCAATATGCAAAACATATGTTTTTCTGCATCATTGACCACATCACTGAAGCTAGTTGCCTTTTTCTATAATTTTTCTTTTCATGATTTAACCATGATCTCTTATCGCATTCACTGTGTACTTGTTCTGTTGCCTTTAGTGCACTTAACATTTAGCATATTCTTTAGTGTTTATATTTCAAAGGCAAAGACATAAATGTATGCATACCGTTATAGAAATAAAGATATATAATGGTTCATATGTTCATTTCCAGCAGTCTGAGGAAAGTAAATAATCATTGTCAGCTTTGAATTTTTATACTACGTACTTCTGTTTTAAATGACTGCTTCTTAAAGGAACATAGTGGATGTGGTTATTTAGGAAGTTAATGTACAATAACCTGCTCAATATAGTGAACAAAATATAATACAAACAAGGCGGCGCAGTATTGAATACAATAATGAACAATTAGAAAAAAATGAAAAGTTTATCAAAAGTTCAAAAAAAGTAAAAAAAAAAAAACACAATTTTTGATTGCAGCTTTCCCAAACGATGAAGTATGCTTCAAAAAACTTCTTAAATGGAAAACAAACGATAAAACTGAAAAGGAAGCGCAAAAACAAACGGCACTAAGTGCCTTATCATAAATTAATGACAAACGGTGCAGAAATCCCAAATGTACCAAATAATGTGACAGGTGGGAGGTGAGACACAAATTTTTAATATGAAACAACACCACTCGTGAAGTTCAATGTTTAGTGTATGCACTATTTTTAACTCTCCTGAAGAAGCTTACATTGCGAAACGCGTTGAGAGGAATAGTTTAGACATTTGGGCATTTTTCATCCTTGCTGTGTTTCATTTTTCTGGACTGCAGTTTACTGGATGCACACAACCCTTTGTGATTGACGATTTTACCATCAAATCACCACAGACATTCTTTTATGAGCTGTTATTTCCAAGTCTGTTTGTGAGAATATATGCATTCTTTTACACTTTGTTCTTTATAATAAATATGGGTTCACACTATGGAAGTATCTTTCGTTTGTTCCATGGCCTTTAATCTGTGAGAAGATACCATCTGTCGTATTGTGGATGAGACCCCCAAAGAGGGATATACCATCTCTATATGGAATTGTGTTGATCTGTTTGTGTACCTTTGAAGATTGTCTGGTTTACTTCATGTGATGTCCCAGTGCATTTTTTAGAGCCTGAAATTCAGCTTTATCTGGTGAGCAGATCATTGAACTTCACGAGTGGTGTTGTTTCATAATAAAAATTTGTGTCTCACCTCCCACCCATCACATTATTTGCCACGTTTGGGATTTCTGCACCTTTTATCATTAATTTATGATAAGGCACTTAGTGCCATTTGTTTTTGCACTTCCTTTTCAGTTTTATCGTCTGCTCAATATAGTATCATATCATTTTATGTTATTATTAGGCAGTATGCTATTACAATCATATAAAATAGGCCAGCAAACTTTGCTCCGCAGGAAACAATTATACAGAATTTATATCCAGGTACATGCCTTTAAGGGGACACTAAAACATAGACAATTTGCCTCCTGTTTTTGTAGGACTCGATATACTTGTTTAAATAAACCTAATATTGCCCCCCTGTGATTTACAGTTTATAACATGAGTCTCACACTTCCCATCTTTCTTTTAACTAGAAGCTTCTATAAGTATATGTCGGGCTCCTCCTACGCTAGTGTCCAGGACTCCAATAAGTATGGATTTTTTTCTTTACAGACTATAAGAAAATTTGAAAATCAAATAACTTGCTTTCATTCCACAAAGTAACGATGTAACAATCTGGAAATGAATTGAAAGCTTCTGTACAAGGAGAGAGTAATAGGAGAAAAAAAACCTTTTATTTAATAGGGGGACCATGAAAAATCTAAATGCTAAAAATGTTTTTTTTCCCCATAAATAGTAATATACCTAAAGGTCGCTTTCAACTTTTACTCTGCTTTAAGAAGAAACATCCATCTTGGATTGGTGCCTGAACCATAATCTCACTGCAGTGATAATATGGATCTAGTAGAGATCTCATGTTCTTCCCATTGGTCACTGCATCACCAGCAAATGCAGTACCACTAATCAATGTGTAATTAGCGTGTATACCCGAGTAAAAGATGCATTCATATCCACTTGTATTCCAGTTTAGTACTGGAGCTAGTAAGATGTTTAATACTTCAGCTTAGGCTGTTTGTTACAGTCTGTGCCCAAATGATGACATCAAAATAATCACAGACATAAAAAGCTCATCATTCAGGATGTATAAGAAGACAACCCCATATGCTTTTACAGCCTTTATGTGGCTCACTCAGAAAATATTATTCCACTAATAATGGATCAATTCCAGCAGGATCTGTTCCACTGGCTGGTTCTATAGGTAGATACATTAGGAATCCCATGCAGAATGCACAGGGATTAGTTAAAGATAATATTGTGTTCTTGTGTATTAAGGACAATGTATACACACACACACACACACACACACATCTTGAACAAATGGGATTTTTTTTAAAGGCCATAAAATCTCTTTCACAGATAGACTGACATATACTCAATACTGCTATATCATGCATTATTTTATTTGTGTTGCTGTTGGATGTGGTGGCAGAGGCACAGCAGAATTCTGATTTGTGGATAAGCATCTGATTTTATATGGAGGTACAACATGGAAACGAGTAATGGATGTGCACCCGTGCATTGCACGCAGGGAAGTTTAAAGGGACACTAATTCCACAAATTCCCAACATGCATTAATACCTTCCAGGCATTTCATCCATTCTCCCAAAGAAATCTAAAATATGTTTATTAAAATGACATATTTCAATTTAGAAATACATTTAAGATCACTTCCTTGGGCATTTTTACCCCAAATTCTTTTTTAACCTAGAATTACATTAAAAATAACACACTATAAGCAATAAATCAAAAGGTGTTTGCAATCAGTAAAGAGACAATCATAAACCAATACAAATTGGGAATTCATCTTGGAAAAATAACATGCATAATTGCTATATCAATTCAAATGGGAGGTTTATTTAGTTTTTTTATATTTGGGTGTTGCTGATGGTTTAACCCCCTGATCCTTTGCAACCCACTGAAACAAGGCTGCTGTAAAATGATGTGCAAAGAAAGAAATCCCTATCCAGTTATAATGAAATATTATATACTTATACTGATGACTGCAGTTTTTCATTTATAGCACCCATTTTACTAAGTAAATTAAAGTATACAGTCATAGAGGTGCTCATACAGGAGATGGACTCAATACTCATGTACATTATACAGGTTTGCAGCATGGGAAATATTTACCCTAGCTCCATGCCAGCCAGTAGGGGGCTTCCCTAGCATTTCCCCCACATTGCAAAATGTGCAAAGCTATAAGATCATCTTTTTTCCCCCATCAGATCTAGTCTCTCCTCCTCCCAGCCATGCTGGAGCCACAGCCCAAACAAACCACTTGGGACCTACCTGCGCCTCAGCCACTGCAGCTTGAAGCTCGGCCACCTCTTCCTCATGGACCTTCCTAAGAAAAGCCACTTCATCTAACAGGGATTCCACCTTCTTCTCCAGCTGCAAACGGTCCAGGGTGGCTTGGTCTACATCCTTCCTGAAGTTCTTCATTGCATCCTCTGCCTCCTCCCTCTTGTTGGACTCCTGATCCAGCTTCTGCTGCAACTGCTGGACGCATCCCTCCAAGTGCTGGCAATCCAACTGAGCTTGGTCCTTCTCCTGCAGCTGCTCCTCCAGCCTGGACCTCAGCTCCCTGATCTCCTGCTCATAGATCTGACTGAGCCTGGAGGGTTCCGAATGCTTCTGCCTCAACAAGGTCACCTCAGTCTCCAGAAGCTTATTCTGCTGCTCCAGATGATGGACCTTCTCAATATAGGTGACAAAGCGGTCATTCAGACCCTGAAGCTGCTCCTTCTCGTTGGTCCTCACAATTTTCAGCTCATTGCTTAGGGCAGTGGACTGGGATAGATCCAAGTGGTTCTGGACAGAGACTAGGTGACTGGTGGGTTGGGACCGGCTGATTTTCTTGTAGGAAGAGATGCTGGTGGAGTAGGCTTCTCTAGGTCTGTAGGACTGGCTCCTACTGCCGTTGGTTGTATAAAGGTGGCCAGAGGACCTGGGGGAATTCCCAAAGATCTTCTTATAAGAAGAAGTGTAGACGTCCCTAGAAGTCATTGTTGCTGGAGAAGTGGGTGTGGGATCGCTGCTGGTGATAGCTTCTGCTTCCTGTCGCACAATGCACACTGCAGAGATGCAGCAGCAGCAGCCCAGTATTTATAGGGATCTACCCTCCCAGGCCGGTTAGTCGGACACACCCTCTACTTACCCATGTGCATTTTTCTCTTCTCCGCAGTTTGCAAGGTAACCCAGCCAGTGCCGTTATTTTATGGAGCCAATCTATTCCCTTTTATGCTGACTTTACCTCTAAAGCACCTAATGCAGAAGCCAATTGTATCTAACGATGGGCAGAAGTAAATGACAGCTTTCTGGTTGCAGAGTGCAATGATCTGCAGTTATACTACTAAAGACAGGATAAATGCATCTCACACAAAAACTTGTACACACAGTGTAACACAACAC
>WMED01024495.1:0-11213 GCA_019650415.1 Pipa parva | reverse complement strand
GTTGGGGACCTCTGATCTATTGTATGGACATATTTTACTTCTAGACAGTTAACTTTTTGTTTTCAAAGTATGTTTTGGCTTATTCACACAACCCAACTTTATCTTTCTATTAGAAATATATATGCATTTATTCATTTACATAGAGCTGATATATTACACAGTACTTTACAGAGATTCATCATTCACTTCAGTCCCTGCCATAGACGGACACAGATGTAAGTTTTTGGATTGTGGGAGGAAAATGAAGTGCCCACAGGAAACCCACACAGGTCCTGGGAGAACATACAAACTCCATGTAGATGAAGTCCAGGGTGGAACTGTACCCAGAACCCAGCGCTGCAAGGTAGCAGTGCTAACCACTAAGCCACCACACTGCCATATATGATGAGGCTCTTACCTGAAGCAAGCAACGATCTTTAAAGACATATCCAATTAGCTCATCTAGATGCATTAAGCATTTATGATAACGGATGTGATGGGTAAGAACAGGAAGCATCATTGCATGCTGAAGAAAGAAAAAAAATGACAGTCAAATAGATATGTAAGAAATTAGACTATACAGTAACATGCATTTTCATAATTCAGACTAGGTTCTCCACACTATACCAACCTAACATTATTTCTGGAGCTCTTTGGCTTCTGCTGACATTTAGGATACTGGGGGGCCAGTTTTATCAGCAGCCCTTGAGAGTCACATATGTAAATACCAGGAACCGTGTATTACATTAATTAGCACCCAGGCACTTTCCTCTTTGATTTGGAAGTCAGTACTTCAGCAGTTAAGGAATCTCTTATAATTTACATGGTTTCTTTCCTTAGAATAAAAAAAAATATAAAAAGACTTATTATTTCACTAACCCCTTTTACAGCTGTCAAATTAGATCCTTTTATACAAATTATATAAAGTAAGAAAGACTTCCCTTCCAGCTGTTACACAAAGAGACACTTCCCCTGAGCTTATAACAAATGGAAATCCACCTGAGCACCAACAAATAAAGAAATATATCTCCCTGTACTATTCTTGAGACTGAGTCAGAGCTGCCACTATGATGTTACACAAAGTGCTGAGTTAAAGTGAATACTCTGTGCTGTTACACAACAAAGGAAAGACAATAAGACCCTGTGCTGTATTCAGCAGCTTTATTTTTTATTTTTGGCACAAGCCATTACTTAACAGTTTTTTAAATGTAATATATACCTATACACACACACACACACATATATATATATAAGCATATTATCAAAATAACACATAGGAGATTAATATTAGGAAGAAAGAAAGCAACGTATAACCAAAATGAAAAGTTAGGACATTTAAAAAGCTAGTTTAAATTGGACACATAAGCTGATGAATACAGAAAGGGAAAGTTAAAAAGGCCATTTGAAGAGGATCAGCACTAATACTGAATAAAGGCACTAGACTTATAAATGATTATGTATGGGAAGAGAGCCATCAGTAGAGGTGCTTCTACATTACCATGACATTGCCACTGTGCCCTCTCAATAAACAAATCAAGGAGCAAAAGTAGAATAAAAAAACAATGATGCAAAAACTTCATGGAAATATTTTCCTGAAACCATAATTTTTACTTCTCCTATATAAATACAGGCACAGATTTTATACAAATCCTACTCGTGAATAAAAAAAAAAATGTTGACGTTAATAACCATTTCCCACAATCATACTGGAGAGATCCACTGCAGCCTGCCCCCGTGTCACTATTAATAAGACCCCTGTGTGCAGCAGGGCTGTTCAACACACAGTGATAATTCATTTAGTTCAATGGGGCTTTTGGACCTCAACTTTGAAACAGGTAACTATATTCCAAGTTACAAAATGAAAGCTAAATATGTCAAAAAGATATTACATGTCTGAATGGTTTCACTTTAATAGAACAGCAGTATATATTGCTATGAACAGGAGCAGCTTAATAGGCTGACTGGGTTTATAGGCCCTCGGCTCAGCTTCTTCAGTGATATGTTTACTACATTGCTTTTTAGTTTGCTCAGGTTACAGTGTAATACAGGTCTACCACAGACATGCATCACGCATTAAAGGCAGCAATATTTTTCAGTAGAAATGAATTTTTATTTTGCATTCAAATATTCTTTATTAATAGAAAAGTCCACAGTGAAATAGTACTGTGGCTGTCCAACTGCTGGCTCAGTACTGCGATTTAGTCTGTGTTTTAATAGGACTCCAATTCTGCCAGAGGTTACCTGCAACTACTTAAAGATTATATCATTTTTTATAACACCCAGTACTTAATACTTACAACAATACATTTTTGGCACTAAAATCACTTTAAAAAATGTCTGCATCTACGGCTGCTAAAATGGTTTTGTCCACTTCAGTGCCACCAGTAATCTGTCTGCAGCAGTTATAATTTACTGGTGCCACAACGGCCTGCTGCCGTCTATTGAAAAAAAAATGTTGAAAATGAACTGTGAAGAAAAAATATTTTTTATAAAGAAACAATACAAGCCTGATCAAATCTGCTAGAATCCTAAAAGCGTAATTGTAACATTTAACCACTTGATAAAGTCATACATTACTTAATGTACTATCTGTTCTGACATTCTTCATACAAATTGTCAATTAGGCTGTCTGTTAGTCTGCTCTAACATCATGATGTACTCTTTCCCAATACCAATTCCAGTCCAGTTTCTGTCCAACTGACTGTGTGAACATATGTTCAATCATATGTTAGTATACTGTCAGGTATACGAAAACTAGCATCTAATGACTGACAGTAGCAGATTTTTGCTACTGCGCTTCTTCTTTTTGGCAAAACAGACAGGAACTTGAAGAAGAGCCTGTGACAGCTGTTAAAGGAACACTAAAGCACAAAAATAAAAAATAAATAAATAAAACTGTACCTTTAATAACCTATCAATTGCTAGCTGATTACTGATTTTTTTTTCCACTTGCCTGAATAAACTGGGATGGAGAGTACAACACTGCCTCTTTCCCAACCCTCTCAGAGGCAGTAATCAATGACCTTGGTGCGCAGGCGCAGCTGAAACATGCTGGGGAGATAAGGGAAGTATGTAGTGACCTCCCTTAACTCCACCCACTCCATTCCTTAACAAATTCTCTCCCAGTCTAGCTGTATCTGACCTAGTGTTTTTCTACCTCAGCTGCTGTTTCTGTGATCAGCTCAAAGGAATTTAAAGCAGTGCTGGAAGAGAGACAAAGAAAAGCCCTAGGGCTTGCTAAATCAGATAAAGCAGGACAGGGTGTGAGCAATAAGATAGAGCAGAGCAGGGAACACCTGGGGAGCACCCAACTATGCTTGCAGTTACCAAATGGAGCTGGATAGGTGTCAGTATAAAAATACAAATGGATAAGCCACAAAGATGCAATCACTGAGCATGTAAGGTTGTGATGTTAGCAAAACAAATTAAATGCATTAAAACACCCAATCTTGCTTGCACTTAGCAGCAACCACAATCAGGTGCATTCAATCACACACTTGGTTTTGCCAACATCACGATTTATATCTTATCTATTTACCTATTTAGAAAATGATAATAAAAATGTTTTCCTTGTTTGCTGCTGTTGTAAGCCCTTTACCACTTATGAGAGTGAAAGTACTGGCAGAGTGTAGTGATTATAGGCAGTGTGAAGCTGATAAGCTGTAGCTTCCTGCCAGAACTTCTGCAGTGATATCACAGGTCAGGATTAACATGCTTAATTTATTCAAAATGGCTGCCCTCAGAGTTTTAAGCTGTGCAGACTTCAGTGGGTCAGTACAGAGACTGCAGAGTGATTCTGGATTTTTTAATACAATGATTTAGGAGGCAGATAGGTGTACTACTTATATATGTGTTTAGATACCTCCTTTAGTTCTTCTTTAAGAGAAGAGGATTTCGGCAGTGCTGAAGATAGTAGGGGCAATACTGAAGCCTAACATTGATATCAGTAAATAGCAACCAACTTCCCTTGAAATGAGCTTAAATTTCTCCAGAACAGGAGGCAGCACTGCAGAAAAGATTCCAACTGATATGTATGTTAACCCCTCCTGCTTTGAGAATCACTCCTAGACGTATAAGCCTTTAGTTCTCCTTTAATTACAGCATGACAGAAAAGTATGTACTATACCCATGTTTCAAATGAATTACCATGGGCAGCTTTTTATCGGAGAAGTTGCTGAAACTTTTCTAAAAATTTACAGAAAAATTTCCAAGCATGACATAATAATGTAGCCCTTTCCTAAAGGTATACTAAACTCCCCCCATTATGATTAAAGTTTATAATTTTTATAAATTAGCATGAAGTTAACTTTCATTTAGTTTATAGCTCTTAGACACAAGGGCTGAATTGATAATTCAGTTACTGTATATTCCTGTTGTAATCTCTCTTCCACCAGTTAGTGCAGCCTCTTTGATTCTGAGTCTGTTTGGACTTAGCATTATATCTGTTCAAACAGCCGCAGTGTAACAGACTTTCAAACCAACACAGCAGATGATAAACTATGAAATAGAATGCCTTATTAAAGATGTTTTCTAAAATGCATGCAGTATTTAGAAAATATTTAAGTTACAATTGTGAATAACAAACTATAAACTTGTATTTAATACATATTCATTTAGATGGTTAAGTGTTCTTTTAACATGTGATAACATTTTCTTTGGATTTTACCAGTGCCATGCAGAAAAAAATGCATTTCCTTAGCCTATATAACTTTGTGCCCTCTGGCATTTCCACACATCAAAAGAACAAAGTTCTCTAAAATGACATATTCACAACCAGAAAGATCAATAGATATATGATGGCAAAATGTTTATTTTCTCTTTAGATTTATGCTATAAAATTTGTAAAAATTTATATTTTTGATTGATAACTTTGCAATAATGTTATTGTTTTCACCTGCAGCAGCTTCAACTTAAGCAGGTGTGGGCAAAAATGAGAACTGTAATGAAAAGATGGAATAAAGAGTGAAATTCTAATGAGCCAGGCTTGATAAATACCACCTTAGTATTTATTTTGAGCTAAGGATGTCTGTGATATGACCTCAGGGATTTACTAACTAAATGTACCATTTTCTCAGTGAAGATGACTGCTAAAATCCATGCTGTGAATTCATGCAGATCACTTTCCCTACAATCCAATAGGAACTGCTGTGGGTATGTCAAGCAAAGTGATTCACAACCAAATACACAGTCCTCTGGTGGCAATTAAACTATATAATGGCAGAGTATATCTTACTGGTATGTAGGTGAAGTGGTCTGCAGGCACATGGATTGCATTTATGTAAATAAATATAGAATATATCTATTTTTGTATTGTATTTATTCATGTATATAGCACTAATATATTATGCAGTGCTGTAAAGTGTAATATATCCGCGCTATATAAATGAATACAAAACAAAATACAATACAATGCTTTTTATTGTGAAAACAGACATGTAATGTCTAACATGGAAATTTGTTTTTCATTGATTCTAGACCGTACTTAAGTATGAAACTTTATATTGCCTAATGTATTGGATTTTGTTTCAAATGCTAAAAGCACATGACATATTAGTTATGGAGAAATGACACATTATTAAAGTCATTTAACCTATTTGATAGACTTTGTAAACAGCAAGTTGTTCTGACCTTAACAGCTGGCATAGAAACTAAATAGTATGAGTCAAAAACTGCTACAGGTTTCAATCCAACACATGCACTCCACCCCCCACTGATAAAATCAGCTTCAATAAAAAGAACAGACTATGGTGTTAGAGCAATCTACTGTTTTTGATAAAAACTGTGTGAAATTGCCTTTCCCATGCAGAGTAAAATCAAAATAATTAGCTGCTTCCATTAAAGTTGATTGGTGTGAGTTTGTTAATTATGGTGCAGTCCAAAAAGTGTGAAACAGGTCTTTTTAGCAGAGCAACATGTGGCCTGTGCCACTGTTTCTTAAACACTGCTGTTTCACATTTGCATGCTGTGCTGGAGTATGAAAGCAGAGGATAAATGCACCCTATGGAGAGCAACTAGAATCAGGTTTTTACAAATATACTGCTGAAATGAAAATTAGCAAGGCAGGTGATTACCTGAAGCACCTGAGGGCTCAAACTTATTTTTACACACACTGTGTATGTATGTATGTGTGTATATATATATATATATATATATATATATACATACACACACATACATACACACATTTATTTTTAATGTAATTTAGTTAAAGTTACCTGGCAGACATCAGAGCGAATACCGGTTTTCCAAAATCCCTGGCTACTGAGTTCTACAGTCACTTCACGTCTCATGGTGTTCTTTTGTCTTATCTTCTGAAGAGCTTCCTGATGGAAGGAAAGGCTGTTAGCTTGGAAAATGTAAGAGAAACCTTCTAATAAAATATCCAAAATGCACATACATAACATTATTCCTAAGGACTATCCACTGAAAACTAGGGGTGACAATATGGGCAAATAGATTGTTTCAGGAAATTACCCAGTCTACTTAAAGCTAACCAACAATTGATGCCTCCCGTGTTGGTGTCACATATCACAAATACATTTCCCCATTATCAATGAGGTAACAGTCTTCAATAATATGAATAGAACCACAGAGACAATGTGTCAATGTTGCAGTGTTATTAAGAAATACAACCAGAGGTATACAAATTTCCTTGCTTTTAGTGATTCTTTACTGTCATCCACCTTCTAAAAAGAGCCACTGCATCAAAACTAAATGCATACCTATATTATATGAATTTGTATTCTATTATTAATCTATTATAATAAAGATTATGTGATCTGAAAGTGCTCCACTGCACAGGACATATAATAAAATTCTTATTTAAACATAACGGACTCACATATTTGTTTGCAATATAAACGCTGCACCACAAACCTGTATAAATATCTGCCATGCATATGTCTAAACATTGAGGATCCCATTAATACTGACCAAATCCCATTTGCTGACATACAGCCCCAAACTTGTAAGAAACTTCCACCATGCTTCACTGTTACCTGCAGACACTTCTTCGTTTACAGTCAAATATTTCAATTTGTGACTCATAAGATCAGAACAGTTGCTGCTATTTTTCTGCACCCTAGCTTCTATGTTTTTGTGCATAGTTGAGTCACTTTGGTCTTGTTTTCATGTCATAGGTATAGCTTTTTGGCTGCGATTCATTTATGAAGACCACTTCTGGCCAGACTTCTCTAAACAGTACATGGGTGTACCTGGGTCCCATTGGTTTCTATCAGTTCTGATTAGATGGCTTAGCCAGACATTTTTTTAATTTCAAAGGGAAGTAAGCATTATGTGTCTTTTCATAATTCATCTGGGTAGGAACTGTTGTATTCCTTTCTTTAACTGGGCAAACAATACTAACAAAGCATGTGACCTGTTATATATACTGTAGAATAATTGAAACTTCATTGCATGAAACTATTTTGCTTATTCTTATAGTATTAGAAAGAAACAGGGTTATTACAAACCTTAATAGTTGTGAAAATGATCTCTAATAAAACACTCAATGGGAAGGGTATAGGATGCAATTTTACTGAGACCAAAGAGATCTCAAACTGACCTCAAACTATAGTTATGGCTAAAAAGCTTTGACGCAAATTTAGGCTTTCGTAAAGTCTGCTGCTTCAGTGATTTTACATTTTTTAGTCATATATTTCTATGGTATACTGAAGTATATTTATAAGCATTTAATAGGTTTTTGAACTTGCAACAAGTCTGTGCAAAGTTTTTACAGTACTGACCCTTTTTTCCAGACCTTTAATTTGCCCTGGTATGCTGGATAATAGCTTATCTCCATTGTTTATCACAATTTTTGTCTTTCAGTTTCTCAATGGGACTGAGATCTAGAGAATTTCCTGTCCATGGACAGTCAATGGAAGGAGATTGCCTGCTCAATCCTGTAAGTGGTACTGTGGAAAAACCGGCTGAGGAAAGTAATTGGGTGCTCAGGAGACAAGGAGCCCAATTCCCAAAACAATCAGATGAAAAAAATGAAAGTCTCCGGCACACCAAAAATATAAAATCAAGCCTTTATTGGGGTCATTTTAAAATCCATAAAATCAAAGTGGCGTTGTGCAGGTCTCACCAACCACTTAGTTATCACTTTTGCCTTCTGACATGGTGCTCCATCAGTTTGGAAAAACACTGCTCTCACCAGGATTGGGAGAAGCTGCTCTTGGAGATTGTTTAGATCAGTGATGCCCAGCCTTCGGCCCGCAGGCCATATCCGGCCCATGACGCAGTACTATCTGGCCTGCGGCCCAAATTCCAAAATCCAAAATATTGCATATAAGTGTGAATTTGCCAGCTAAAGACAGTCACAGTCACGTCTTTATAATGAGAATATTGTAACTTTACTATGGAAAAGTGTTGCAGCTGTTACTTTAAAATTTGTCACCGTTGCAACTTTGAAGCAACCCATGACATGCTTGTCGCAATTTTATATGGCTCCCAGGCCAAAAAAGGTTGGACTTCACTGGTTTAGATACCATTCTTTATCCATGGCACTGTTCTTAGGTAAAACTGAACACACTACCTTAGATGAAAATCAATCCCACATAAATGAATCAAGATGCTTTACTTTTGGCAAGAAACAGAACTCATGGTGGAGGCTCACCTTTTCTTCCCTGGACAATGATTCTTCCAAACAGTCTGAAGGGAGCTTCATCGGGAAATAACTTTACCCCAGTCCTCTGAAGTCCATTCACTGTAATCACTGCAGAATGTCAGTCGGTCCTTTATGTTTTTTCTTGGAGAGAAGTGGCTACTTTGCTGCCCTACCTGACACCAGGCCATCCTTCAAAAGCCTTTACATCACTGTGCATGCAGATGCATTGGCACCTGCCAGCTGAATCCTCTGTAAAGAGATTATCTTGGCATCTGTTGGGCCTTCTTTGGTGCCCTGAAACTTTCTTCACAGCAAATAAACTTATCTCCTTGAAGTTTTTGATTATCTGATAAATGGTTAATTTAAGGTCAATCCCTTTTGATGAAAAGCAATGATGCTTAATGGTTTTATTCCTTGGAGGAAACCACGGTTAAGAGAAGAAGACAGTGATTTCAAGCACCACCCCCTTTAAAAGCAACCAGTCAATAAGCACAATGATATCAGCTGCTTTGTCTTTGTCTTTGTTAATCCTTTCTCCTGCTAAGGAAAAAAATCACTGAAATCATGCTAGTGTTAGGAGACTTACCTTTCCTCCTGATCCATCGGTGCGGCATTCGTGCCGCGGCTCCCTTGCGCACGTGACGCCGGCACGCTTATGACGTAGCCGCACCGTGGTCACGTGCTCTTCTGTTTGTATATATAAGGGTGCTCTGACTCAGTGTCGGCGCCCGGTGATAGAACTCAGTACTTTAGAGTTCTAGTGGCTTTCCCCTGTTAAATAAAGCTTGTCCCTTTTGTCCTGTCAGCCTGTCTGGCAACCTGCCTGTCTGTCTGCTCCCTGAATTTATAGTTGCCTGTCTGTTCCTGTGCCCTAGCCTGCATTTCTTGCCTCAGCCTTGGCTATTGTTATTTCTGTTGCCCTTCCACCAGTGGTCAGCTAACCCTTGGGACCGCGACCTGGGAGTCCTCGGCTGCAAGCCCATACCCTCTTGCTGGGGTCAAAGGTGAAGACCAGAGGGCTCCTTAGACTCCGCACCCAGGGACTAGCTGGTACCAAGACCACTGTAGTACCTTGCTGTTCGTCTCCTTCTCCCCCTTCGTGTTAGACGGACCCTGACAGCTAGCAGATCATATTGTGGCAGGGCTGATATCCAGTGGAAATGTTTTTTTGTGTCTGTGATTATGTTAATTTGCAGGGCAAGGGATTACTTTGCAATTTATTGCAATTTAACTGATCACTCTTCATAATAATCTAGATATAATGCAAAATGCCACTATAAAAACTGAAGCATCAAACTTTATGAAAACCCTAATTTGTGTCAGTCACCAAACTTTTGTCCACAACTGTAAGTTGTGCCTCATTATTTGATCTTGATAGGGAAATACATTTACCTCCCTCTGAACCAGTTTTTGCTTGTCAGCTTGCTTGACTTTGGGGCTATTAGCCAGTAGATGCCGCAGTTTCACATAGCTTTTCCATAACTTTTGGTACCTGTTAAAAATAGGTATTAAAAGAAGAAATTATATTAAAATAAACACTGTGTGCCATTATATATCTCACAAAAAATTAATTTCCCCATTATCCTTAAAAGCAGGTGGTACTCTATTACTTTGTATATAGACCTCTACAAAATGATTTGTTTGCAAGCAAAAATGTTATCAGTCATATGCCAGAAAATGACTCAAATCCCTTGTTTGCATCTCTGCAGTACTTGCATATTTCAGCTTCACACAGGTGTTGGGTCATTATGCTGGAAATGTTTTAAGTCTGAACTACAGTACACGCCAACTGAGTATAGTACACGCCAACAATACAAAATGTCCTTGTGACAAGACAAATCATAAAAAGGTAGGCAATGTTAATGATACCTTGTAGCTCTGCCAACCCCTTTATAGATGTGCAACTCTGCTTCATGATCATTTATGTACACTTTTGGATGCCGAATTTATGTCACAATGGCTCAGGCAACAGTCAAATGCCCATTTCCATCAACTTGAAATATAGCCGACATCTTTGTTTTATAAAAAGGCTTCTACTGAAATGACTTACTAAACTTTACACAAACAAAAGGCACCTTTTTCTTCAAAAGTACATTTTAACAGTCACAAACGAATGGAGTATGTAAATTTGCAAAACATTTTTTGATTGCAAAATAAACTAATACCTTAATTTAAGGAAAGGCGTTCAAATAATTTGTAGTTTTTTAGGAAATCTGTAGAATACAAAGTTATAGAAACACTATCATCCCAAAAACATTATTGTAATTCACATTTTATTTATTATACAATCATACCTAATTCTGTATTGTTTTTAATCAATGAATCTATGTAGATTTTATAAAAACAAATAATTAAAAGAATCATAACACCCATTTTTTTTTTCTTTTTCACTTATCTCTATTTGCAAGCAATGAAAACGGCTCATCAGGTTGCACTGATAAAAACAAACCGTATATAAGCCCAGTAATAAGAAGTTTGAGGGGGTTATTCACTAAAGTCCGAATTGTTGCGTATAGGTGCGAATTTGCCAGATAAACACAGTCACAATAGGTTGATACTGTCATAGTTGCGTCTTTATAATGAGAATATTGTCGCAGTCACAACTTTATTATGGGAAAATTGT
>WMED01024494.1:360-11214 GCA_019650415.1 Pipa parva | reverse complement strand
CTCAGTATAAATAAGTCTGAAAAGCACAACATTAACTTTATATATTACACGTACACCAGCCTTCACCTTGCCAACCCAACAATCTTCACTGAGTGAGAAAATGTGACCGGGGTGTGTCAGTTACTATGGTAATTTCACTAACACAGACTGATTGTCACGGGGACTGGCGCGAGAGCGAGGCTGAACTACTCGTGTTGCCAGCGGAAGGTAAAGCTTGGGACCGGAAGGTAAAGCTTGGGACCGGAAGGTAAGTGCTCATTCTGTCCGACTTCCTGTACAGCCTGCTTTACTGAAATAAAGCTGGACGGTTGTTTACTGGCTTTTAATTAGCGATTTAGCGCTCTGGTTACGTAAAGCAAGTGACTTCTGCTGTAAGTAAAAGTAAAGTCGCCGGCGCAGCAGGGACTGTTTAGAGAAGGAAAGTAAGTCAATGGATGAAGTTAATTGTGAATATAAAATAATATCGCTGTAAGGCATGTTGGGAGGTGGTTTTCCTGCCCTTTTCTGGTTAGAACAACCGTGTTGACTGATAACAATGAATTCTTGTTAGCTGACTCTTTTTAAATACTTCTAGTCTGTCCTCATATTGAGGCACTTATCACCAGCACACTCCATACTGCTGCCTCAGTGAGTGATCTAATCATCCAACAATCACATTTTGCAAATAGTCAAATCTGGATATTGAAGTTTATCAGCCAAATTTGCTGCATCAAAAACCCTAAGAATCATAAATCGAAATTTACCCTGGCGAAAGTTCATGGAAGATGTCTTCAACCAGCGACTCAGAGGACAACACAAAAAAAAACCACTGGAATTCAGCTTCCTAGATGATATTTTGGGAGTACAATACTGAAATAACTGCCATGCTTATCTAAATAACAGTTTGCGTTTTTCTGTTGTCTATTAAGGGTACATATACTCCTTTTTATAGAGTGATTTATATGGCAGTTATTAGTGCACAGTGCCTGTAAAAATCTCTTTTCAATTTAATTCTTGTTTTGTATTGCTTTATGTCCTTAATCACTTTTTCAGATTTTAGCTATATATTATGAATTGGGCTTTTGGGGGCATTTGAAGAATATGACTTGTTTTATGTTCCCTAGAAAACAATAAAACTGGTTGGGGTTTATTTTCAAGGGAAGGAGAAGACAACACAAATCAATTGGAATCAGGAATCCCACTTTATAGAAAACATTTTTAAAAGTACTATTTAGGCATAACTAACTTGCCAATCCAATGGGATTCTTTCTTTTTCTGTCAATATTGGTCATTCAAAGGATCAGTAATTGCAGAAGGTATAAATGGCACATCTGGTTGGTATTCAAGTTTATTACATTGTATTAGTGAGGCAAAATTATTGATTTGTATTGTTTGTGTTTTCTTCATCAGATTTCTGTTTTTAGACCTCTACATGAACTACCCATCCAATATCATTGTTTTCAGTTGAACTTTTAGATCATGCATATTTATTTTTTGTTTTCTACAACCTAACAAAATGTGGAAAAATACTGCATAAAGTGCTCTGCTTGTTGTGTAAAAAAATACATTAACTTTGAACTGCTGTGCCTATGCTATAAATATGCATTTTCTAAAGTTAATCTAAAAACAATGGTGCTAAAACTGACTTGGTCAGTGTTTGCTTATGCAACATATCAAATAAATCTTTGTATCTGATGATAAAATAAACAGATATGAAAATCAGGACTTTGACTGCAAATAAAACATTTTTAGAGGTACTAGGTTGGACTAAGTTTAATTTCAGTCCAGATTAAAAATTCACTAATTTATTAATGGAGCTTGTAACCCTAAAGTTACAGACATGCTGCAGACTTCATTCAAATGTGAGCAAGCTGACAATGCATTGATAACTAGCCTGAATTTAGAGGTTTAAGTGGAATTCTTTCTACGAGATCTTTCCATAGAAAAACATCCTGTATTGTTAAAAATTTAACATTATAATTTAGAACTTGCACTTGTCAAAAAAAAAGTGGACATGTGGGGCAGTTAGTGCTGAGTCCATTTGAAGCACAGTGTAGCCAGATCTTAAAGGGGAACTATAGTCAAAATACATTTTTACATATGTAGTACTATACCTTAGTGAGAGGAGTTTCTTCCCAGTAGTTTTTTCATGTGACAGAAAATGATTGTCACTATTTGTGTCAGCAATTGGCTTAGTATAAAGGAGTTTTATATGTATGTGTGCAGTTATATCAGCACTATAGTGCCCCTTTAATGCTGAAAACTTTAACAGCTGTTTTCTCCTTGCTTCTGTGTAGCTTTATCATTCCAGACTAGTTATTGTGACTCCTCCAGTCACATCTATTAAATCTCAATCTAGGTTGGATCTGCCTGGAGGAGCAATAAATCAAAGCTTCCACATGTTGCATTGCCATAGTAGCATATGAATAGAAGCACTGTTAAAATATGAGTGTGTGTGTTAAATATAATATTCAGCAAAGTACTGCACCCTGCTTTAATTGAAAATTTTAATAGAATTTAAATACAGGCATACACTATTAACATTTAAATAACTCTGTTACTTTACAGGGCACATAAAACACTGGGATGTTTTTTATTTATAAAGCTTTCCAGGTCAAAAGCAGGATAGGCTTGTTGTGTAGCAATGAGGCAAAATAGGTTTATATTGTAATTGTTTTCCTCCTACCTTGATGTTTTTGGTAGGGCTAATGTCTTCCCGACGGGAACTTCGTGCTCTTCGTTATGTTCAGCAAGGAAATGTGCTCAAACTGAAATCCTATCTCCACCGTCATCAGCATTTACTCCTAGACAAACCTCTGCTGTATGGTCAGAGCCTTCTGCACTCTGCTTGTGCACTTCACGAGGATGCATGTGCCCTTCTTCTGCTTCGCAAAGGGGCAAACCCCTTGAACACTGATTGTGCAGGAAATAATGCTCTTCATTTTGCAGCCATTGAGGCAAGAAAAGGCTGGAAAGAAGGTTTGAAACTGTTCCTGATTTAATGTTTCTTTATTTTGCCAGTGACATCTGTGTATGACTCAGGCAGATTTATGAATACTAAGTGTTGTGAATAACTGAGATCTGTGGTACAAAACACTTACACACTACTGTATCACTAATAGAGGTATTACTATTTGTATGTAGATGGAACAGTAAAGTTCTTTGGCATTTTAAGGCAGTGGCCTTCAGCTTCCCTTTGGATTGACTTGGGATCACTTATGTTATGTACCTTCATTGTTAAATAGAATGCTCTTTCTTGTCAAACGTCATGATATGTAACACTTTATACCATATTTGAATAGGATCCTATAGTTTTTCAGCCTGAGGTGAATTTTGTTTGCTGATACTTTTTCATTTTCTCTGCACAGCATACACAGATCTGGTAGTCCCAATACTCAGACGCTGCCCTGATGCACTGGATGCCCCAAATCATCAAGGAACCACACCCAGAGACATCCTGAAACAAGTAGAGCAATTCCTAGTAAGCTTTAATGGTGTATATCTGAGTGAAAAAGGGAAATGTTAGAGAGGGTATTGCTTATATTTATTGACTTGCAGGGAATTTAGGGTATTGTATAACACATACAAGGTTTATAAGCATTTCCTCTGCAATAAGCAAGGTTGTCAACATTTAACAATTGGCTGAATTTCAGTGGCAGGGAGGAAATTTTTATTATTTAGGCAGAGGTTCCCAAAAATTTTTCACTGGCTAGGAAATCTGCAAGGCCAGGTTGCCCAAGACAAATAAGCCTATCAGGAGCTCAGTCAGATGGCACACAATAGCTTAACCTAAGCAGCTCTAGCTCCCAGGAACTTATATAGCGGAATTCTTGCTAACTGCTTAGTTATCACTACTTCACTTTAGCTCCCCTCTGCATCCAACAGTGGTCTTTTCAATGCTCCTTAGAGGCACAAGGCAGTGGAGATGCTGGGAGTTGCTGATGGAGAGTGATTAATCTCCAGTAAGGTCTTCTTGATTTCAAGAATCTAAGAATGAAAATAGACCTCTACAGCTGACAATTACAGGGTAAGGTTCATCATCATACAGGCATTGGCAACTCAGTAGTGCAGAAAGGGGACACACTAATATTGTAATAATACAGCAAGTCAGGGATCTAAACATTACAAAAAAATAATTTCAGGTCTATCTGTGAACAGATCCTGTTCTCTTAGGAACAGAGTGTTCAGGAGTGTCTTAAATGCTTTGATTAACTAAAAGCCAACCCACAGTTCAAAAAAGAAAAATGGGAAGTGAAAAGGAATGCAGTTTTCCATTCTTACTGCTGTTATATCTTTAATTACAGTTTACTCAACCGCATTGCGCATTTTCCATCAAAGACACATCTTCAGCCGATATGTCATCCTGGCAACAGAAACTTATGGCAGAGAGCATGGATGAGTATCAGGAGACATATGGACAGTATGAAGGTGGGCAGTGCCGTACAATACAACTATCAACCTTTACTAACTATGGAATCTGCTTACAAATAGATAGATTCAATTTATTGTCACTGGGAATGTACAAGTACACACCAGTGAAAAACATATTTACTGCAATTACAATAGGATACACAGGTTCATAGATATTAAATCACAGAGCAAAGATAAAACATAATGATTATATCATAATATAATACAATATGATATAATAATATAAATAATACATAGTATTTATAAAGGCTTAGGGGGGGTAAGAGTTGTTTATGGCGACAACTGCCTCCTGGAAGAAACTGTTTCTAAACCTACTCATACAGGATTTGAGGCATCTAAAATGTCTGCCAGAAGGAAGGAGACAGAACAAGTCCTGGTTAGGATGAGAACAGTCAAGGATAATGTTCCAAGTTCTGTCTATAAAACACTTGCGATAAATGTCCTCGATGGGGGTCAGTTCTGCGCCAGGATTACAGCTCCCTAGGAGTAATTAATCTACAGCTCCCCAGCAAAAGGATTCATGCTGTATTGCTTTTTTGAGATGTGCACACTTTACAATTTCTAACACATCCTGACAAAAGAACTTTTTTTTTTTTTACATAATTGTGTATACTGACAAATTTAGATGGTCACATCAGTGCTTTGGCACAAAAGGTTATTTGTTATTACACAGCCTGATGAAAACACTTAAAGACCTATAACCCTCACCAAAGGCCAACACACACACACACACATACACATATCCTCTACTTTGGCATAACAACTTCAGTGTTAGTGATTGTGTATAAAGTCACAGCTATATATGATACTAATTTACTTCTTACAGATGACTTTTCATACACCACTTCAGAAGCAGAGACATTTGAGGAATGGGCTGATCGAATCTCTCGAGAATACCAAGCTAGACATTGCAAGTCAAGGCACTTTGCCACCCAGCCACAGAAAGCCCATGTTAGGAATGAAGTAAAACATAAGGAAAAGCTAAAGTGTCCTGAGAAAAAAAACCAAATGGATAAAAAGCTGCATCTTGCTCAAAGATATAAGTACCAAAAACAGTGTGATGAGTTCTTTGAAAGATTGGCCACAGCCGATGAGGACTGCATAATGCAAGCAGATGAGGGCCACCAAAGAAATACTAGCAAGGATGCAGAGTGCTGCACTAAAATAGATCCAGGGGAAGAAAATGACAGTTTAAGCAAAAGCAAGCAAAATACCAGGACTTGTTCCCATTTTCTGGGATACAATGACATCCCTTGGCCTGTAAAAGGGGGCACTGCAGAGCAAATGGCACAGTATATAGCAGCAGGTGCTGATCCTTCAAACTTGCCTGCATACAAACGCTATTTGCGTGCCCAACAAGTGATTTGGCACCCTGATCGCTTTCTTCAGAGATGTGGAAGTCGACTACAAGCACAGGATAAGGATCGTGTGTTGGGAACTGTTACTGCTTTGTCTCAAGAGCTCAATAGACTTGCAGAGCAAGTGAAGTGATGCTTATTTCTTCATGTTTGCTTTATGCTGTGAAAAATACAGAGTTTTACTTTGTGCCATATTTACTTCTGTAAAAATAAAAACTTCTTTATTGTGAAAAATCCATTAAAACCAGGATCCACTAAGACACCTTAGAAAGCAGTGCATTATCACTCCCGAGGAAGCCATGGGACTTTCATAAAGGTGGCGAAACGCATAGTGACACGTACCATCTTGTTAATCCATTTTCTACCCAGTTTTTATATCATTCAGTCCTGTCTAACATGCTATAATTTCACTTAGCCTGTTGATTTGGGTCTGAGTTTTACACAGAAGATTTTAAGCATATTGAAGTGGATTAATAGATTTGTTTGATGGTTTATCCTTTTCATATTAAGTTTGGCTTGTTTAAGTCTCACATTTCCCACTTGTATGTTTTAACTGGATACCAAAATATATGAATAAATTTATTATACTTTACGGACATTGTCGTGTACCAAGAGAAGTGACCCTTCGAGAGGAGGCTCTGGTTACAGAATCATCTTGTCTTTTACACAGATATGATTGGCTTTAAATAGCTTCTGGTGAGCAGATATTATTGTCTGATGTGTGTTTTCACTACAAGGGTGTAGTCACACAGTGTTTTTTCTCACGTATATCATTTAATACACAGACTTGTGTGTCTTGTATATTGGATCATTTGGGTTTCTTTCCTATCCCACAAAATATCCTTTGGATAAAGCACTATATAGTGCTTTTGAGCGCTTTTTTTCACAGGTTTTTGAATTTGGCAGAGTTTGTTGAAAATCACCAGACAATAAAATGAATGCTCCACCGAATGACTGTCCATTTCCCCGCAAATCTTTCAGTGTACGGTCAAGCGCTTCCAATACTTTTTTGTGAGCCATTGTGCATTCGTCCCATATGATAAGTTCAGATATTTGTAGAATTTTTCCCATTCCGGAGTTTTAACTGACAGAGATACTTCCCAAAGTTTCATGGCAATCGGATAAATAATGCATTTTTTGCTAGTTATGCCCATACGTGAAATAGGGGACAAAATGTACTATGCCAGAAACCTTCCCGGGAGTGTATATAACAACTTCCCAAAGTTTCATGCCGATTGGATGAATGGTGTAGTAATGCATAAAGGACACACACACACGCACATGCATTCATTTTTATATATATATATAGATAAGATATTAAAGTAGGGCAAGTATAGTAATTTGTAGTACTGCCAGCTAGATCTATAATATGCATATAATCATATATAAAAAGTTAGTTGTTTCTTTGTAATGTCTATACAGCACATAGGTCTTAACAGCAGGTAATCTTTGTTTATAAAACTATTTTATGACAAATAATTTTGCTCCTCGTACACAAATCACATTTATTAATTATGAAAACTTATCTGAAAATTACAGTTTATTCACTGATTCCTTTGATTTCTACTTTTTGTTTTCCTGTTGAATGTAGCCAAGCTTTGCCACTGAGCTCTTTTAATTATCCAAAACTGTTGAGTGTCATGATGTGCAATAGTTCAGTTGGGTAGTGAAGATTAATCAGTATGAATTTACAGAGATATATTACAGGAAGAAGAAAGTCTATTATATTTCAGTCTCCAGATGTCCCCTATGTCCTCAACATTACACACTTGAATCCAGAGCTGCTGATTGTAAGTTCAGAAATGAAGCTTGCTACAGCCTGAGTAATCTATGTAGTTTGATATCTTGGATTAACTCTGTGTCAACATAAAATTGGCTTGAATAAATTATTCATACTTCAATATCTGGCTCTTAAACGTATGATCTGCAGGAAGTTGTACAAAAGGTCCATAACGCTACCACCCGGGTGGTACATTTGTTTCTGTGACTTCTGGTGTTAGGTGTTCAGTGTCCCTGTGGTGCAGTGTCTTAATAACTTAAATATGCAAACTTTTTATTTCTATACAGACACATGCTATTATACACTATACACTATAGGTATATGAATGTGTGATTTATTGTTTTACAGCTATAACATACATTAGTTAGTTACAATTCAAGTTATTTATATTGATAATACAAATACCTATTCTATTTTGCACTAGTAAGTTCTGTCCCTTTAATTCCACTGCGTCTGAATGACCCATTAGATAAGACTTTTTATGATGTCTGTTGTATCTTTTGTGGGTGCACTGCACATTCTAATCATGACAGCTGACAATAAGCCAACAAATGGAAACATTTCAGTAATGCCTTATTAAAGATGTGTATTAAAATGTACGCAATATTTTGAAACTGTTTCAGTTGAAAGCATGTACATGTTCAGGTGAACATGTTTCAGTTTCATGACTGTTTTGGTATGTCCCCTGGTCCTGTGTTCCCCAAGAGACCTTAGACAAAATGAGGTTTTTATACTCGCCAATAAATCTTTTTCTCTTCATATCTCTTGAGGGACACAGGATACTCACCTTTATTTGATCGATGATGATATAATTTTATATGTTTTGGAAGGCAATGTTAAATGGTTCCACTTGCATAGTTTTTGGTTCCAAATTCAAGTTTCTGTTTAAATTGGCTTTGTTATCGAACTGGCTTCCTCTGGTGGAAGCCCCTTGGTTTGGGTGAAATGCGTTGGAGAGATTACCTACCTTGATCCAAAACTGGATTAAAATCTTAAAGCTATACTGTCATTGCTTCACATGTGAGTGAAATTTTTTAATATTTCATTAAAATTTTTGAAGATAACCTGCACTGTACAAGCTTCTCTTTACAAGCACTGTTTGTGTCTTAAACGTTTGGATGCTGACATCAGCAACTTAAGGCACATTATAACACAAGAGATAACATTGTGAGTTAATTTGATCTATTTAAAAATCCGAAGTGTTTTAAATATACTACACTATTTAGTATTTCTCTTAAAGGGCAGTGCATTTCCTCCGTTTCTTTTGTATTGTTAAACAATGTTTGAAAATTTAGAGTTAGAATCTTGAATTTGACTTGGGAATATACAGGAATCGAGAGCATAAGTTTCCCTAGAGGTGTAGAACAGAAAGATCGTCTTATCACAAATGAGCATAGCAGAAGTGTTTTGAACTGACTAAATAGGAAAATAGGCAAGAAAGTAAGAGGTTGCAATAATCTTTTCATGAAATTATGAAGTGTATTTGTGTTAATGTTACTAATAGGTGTATTTTGTCACATTGCTAAGACTGACATAGCAAAATTTGCAAAGATATTGGAAGGGTGGTGGTAGACTACACATCATGATTGCCACGCTATGGAGGATATCTACTAAGGTGAAAAAATCTGTTTTCAACCTATTTGTTTCAATTTGATTCATATTGATCAAGTTTCTTTTCCCTATGCTTGAAAAAAATCACATAATTATTAAAAAGCAGGGAAAACAAGTTTGATTTGAAGACAATTGAAATGAAACAAAAACACAGCCAAAATTGCATGTAATGCTTAGTTTAAAGCTACAATAAGCCTTATCACAGCGGTAACTGAAACGGGAAATGCAAGACTTAGCACAGGATCAATTCCTGTTGCTATTGCTGCAGGACTAAAGGGCAAAACTTTTTTTACCCTATTTTCCACTAATTCAACCTTAGTAAATATCCTATGTGTGAATGAAAGAGAATGAAGCACTAGTGATTACTGCACTGTTAGATATGTTTGTGCAGTGTTTAGTAAATGGCAGGCAGTCTGGCATTACTTCTATCTGTACTTTGTATTTGATTGTATTTGTAATGTAACTGCGATGTAACTGAAGGTTTGCTCAAAGGGGGAATGAACCTGGAGTGAGTTCACTGTTATTTTGATTGAGAAGATCAATATTTAGCTTAAAGTTAGAGTAGGCTTGTCCCTTTAGGACATCCAATTACATTTATATTTAGAGTGACTCTTACATGCATTAGTGTCTCAGCTGTTGGGCGCTGGTATAAATCGTCACTCTTCGTGACTTTTGGTGTCGATACATTGGTGCCGAGCATTAAGGAATGTTGACTATAAGTTTGTTATGTCTGTTGCCCTCTTTATTGACTGTCACCCTTAGCAGCCCTCCTGAGTGTTCTGAAGAATGGCAAGGGATACCAACAGACCCTGCACAGGTAAGAATGCATATAATATAGGAGGAGGGTCCAAAATAAGGAATGGAAGGTTATCTGAATGGGCAGAAATGATTGGTTCCTCCACTGGGGCAAGAGTCACTGGCTACAGACACATGGGAAAATAAGACTCAAGCAGCAGCAATGGAGGTGGGGGAGTTATGGCTGCAAAGCTAGTTTTTTTTCAAAAATTATTTTGATTATATTAATGTTTGTTTTCACACTGTTTTTCTTTTGTTTACTAGCAATTCTAAAATTTCCTAAAAGGTAAAAATGAGTTGTGAGTAATAGAGCTTTGCTTTCCCCAAAAACCTTTATAGGAAAAGATAAAAAACAACCAATAGAAAAATGTAATAAGTTTATGTGATATATTTGTAATACATACTGAAGGCAGAGAAAGAGATTGGATCAGTCTAGACAGACGTTAAAAGAGCTAAAGGGGGTTATTGACTAAAATCCAAATTATCGCATAAAGGTGTGAATTTGCCAGCTAATAACAGTTGAACACTACCCAATAGATGGCTACTGTTGCGGTCGTGACCTTATTCTGGAAATATTGTCATATACGCGACTTTGCTATGGTAATCTGCTGTTTAGTCAATAAGGAGTAGAGTATCAGGGCGTAGCCACCCGAAGTGATGAGAATTCACTTCCACAGTCGAATTCTCACTTTCATCAATAACCCCCAATATGCTTATATTCAGGTCAAACTGGTTTACAAGATACTATATGTACTGATATAAGATGAGGAACTTCTTCCTAAATAATTTTACGCAGCTTATTCACAGTTAAGGAGATGAAGAAACCATGCACACACAGCTGTGCTGTAATGCTTTATTGGGTAAAAGTGAAAATACTACGGGGGAAATTCACCATTGTGC
>WMED01024493.1:0-11215 GCA_019650415.1 Pipa parva | reverse complement strand
GATGGAGTCATGGAAGACACTCTTCCTTAGTCTGACTGTGCGGGACTTTAGACATCTGTATCGTCTCCTGGAAGGAGTGAGTATAGTCTATGATTTGGGTGCTGCTCATCATTGATGATGCTTCTGGCTCTGGACAGACAGCGACTGACATAGATTTCCTCAATGGATAGTAGTTGGACACCGATGGTTCGTTGGACTAATTTAACCACCCTTTGAAGAGCTTTCCTGTCAGAGGCGTTGCAGTACCCAAACCATGCAATGATACAATAGGATAGAATGCTTTCTATAGAGCATCTATAAAAGTCTACTAAAATCCTTGTACAGACTCGCTCTCTTCTGAGATGTCTTGAAGACAGAGCCTTTGATGGGCTTTATTTAATTATTTTGAGGAGTTTAGGGACCAAGTTAGATTACTGGATAGGTGCACTCCCAGGAATTTAAAGCTGTCGACCCTATCCACAACAGTGTTGTTGATCAGGACAGGGGGGTGCATATATGTATGGTCCTTTTTCCTGAAATCAATAATCAGTTCCTTGGTTTTTTTGTTTAGTCCTTATGAGAAATATTACATTTTTTTTATCTACTTAAAAGGTGTAAACAACTTAGCCACTTAATTCTAGTTCTGGGAATGAAATTAACATACACATAAGGTCCAGGAGCTGCATTTACTAATTATAATAAAAACAGTTACAATGTTTTCCAAAACCAATCCATATTAACTTATTGGTTAATGGCAACATCTGATATACTGCTGCTGAACAATCCTCATATTGTCTCATATTATGTATATATTTTATCTTTATTTATTCATGCTTAATATCTGTGTATTCATTGACCCGTGTTTCAGCACATTGTTACAGCTCTTACTACCCTTCTTTCTGTGTATGTAAGTCTTCCTCCCATTTAGATTGTAAGCTTTGTGAGGCAGGCACCTCCAACCTCTTGTGTCAAATGCAACCTCACACTTAAAGTGTTGTATCCTTGTGATATTATACTTGTATTGTATAACACACGTTTCCCATGTCTGTATTATACTTGTACTGCTGAATTGCACAGCGCAGCATACATTTGTGGCACTTTATAAATAAAATGATACACACATACAGAGAGACTCTAGTGCTTGGATGGGACTGTACTGGCCTGACAATTGTCTCCACAGCAGCTGTACTGAGGAGTAGACACAGGGTGAAGGGGACAGAGACCAATGATCAAGGGAATGCCCCAAGTACAACAGTTATTATCCAATTAATTATTAATAAATGAATGAATTTCTGTCACTAATAAGACCATCTTTTACCAGCAGCACAAACAGATCAGTGTACCCCCTATTCATTATACCTGTCACACCCACTCAGCTGAGTCGCACTTCCTTGTAGCAGACACTCCTAACCCGAGCACGTCTACAGCAGCAAGAAAATGCACCGCGTCCTCCCACCTTCCAAGCAGCGCTTGTCCTTAATGTTGCGGTCCGGCTAGAGAACGGGCCTGGGAAAACTTCCTCTCTCACCGGCCAGTTCCACTCTCAGGACGTTTCTTTTGTTGTGGACTGACGTCACGCAGTCAGGTGAATGTGAGTCACCGCGCCTTCCCTGTACGTCATTTCCTCCTTTTTCTCTCTCTCGCCCGGTGAATATGTTTTGTTGAATAAAACCCGGAAGTGTGATTAGGGTTTTAGTTGTGAGTGGTAGCAGAGATCCGTAACGCCCGAAAGGTGGCGCTGTTCGCTTATGCATCGGTGCATGAACTCGGCACCTATTCTGCTCACAGTAATGGCAGCAGTGTGCGGTTATAGTGAAATATATAGGGAAATTATATATAGTGAAATTATAGGGAAATATTCACTTATTGCTCCCTTTATTTGTATTTACACACATCTAACGAACATGGAAGAGGAAAAGTAAAAGTCCAAGAAATAAAACTACGCTGCAAATGAGATGTGATTATTTTGCTAGTTTCTGCCCATTGCATTTAGTTATGTTTTACAAAAACGTTTTTTGGGGGGGGGGGGGCAAAGTTTTCTTGTATTGGGCTGGTTTAATAACTTTTGAACTATGTGGCGGGCCATACTATGCTGCCTCACAACACCCCCCAATCCCCATAACTGCACTGCCCTACAGTACCCCCCCAATCCCCATACTGCGCTGCCCCACCACACACACTGTGCTTCCCCCACCATATCCCTCCCACACTGTGCCGCCCCCACAATCCCCTGCCTACTCCATGTCCCCTGAAGGAGGAGGGGGGTGCTATCTTGGTGCTCCCCCTTCCTTTTCCCTGTCCCTACCTTTCTCTTCCGTGGCACAGCTCAGTCTGCTGTCTGCAGATTGCTCCGCAGAGACGTCAATTCCTCCGCAGGTTAACAGATTGCCCCGCACAGCCAGCAATTGCACCACATAGCCACCCAATGCCCACCATAGCTGCTGATTGGCCCACACAGATGTCAATAGCTCCGCACAACTGTTGATTAACCTGCACAGCTACCAAGAGCATTGCACTGCTGACAATTCTCATATATTAGCTGCAATTCCCCACAGAACTGGTGATTCCTCCTCAGATCTCATTGTTTGTACTGCACAGATGATTTTTCTGTGGAGCTGCTGATTGTGCTGCAGAGCTGCAGGTACCTCTGATTGCCCTGCCTAATTGCCCCATAGAACCACATATTCCTTTGCAGGTCCCCTTGATTGGCCCATGCAGCTTCTGGTTCCACCACACTGGTGATGCCAATTCCTCTGCACAGCTGCATATCCTTCACAGATCCCTGATTGCTCTGCTCAACTAGTGATTGCCTGACAGGTCCCCCTGATTGCCCCACACAACTGCATTTCCTTCACAGGTCCCCCTGATTGCCCCACACTGCAACGAGTTGCTCCACATGTCCTCCTGTATGCCTCGCACAGCTGCAGGTTCCTCCACATTTTTGACAATTCCTATTCACAGTTGCCAATTTCTCCATAGGTCCTACTGATTGCCCCTCACAACTGCCAATTGCTCCACAGATCCCCGATTGGTCTGCACAAGCAGTGATTGCTCCACAGGTCCCCCTGATTTCCCCTCAGATCTCTTAATTGCCCATAGAGCCACAGGTTTCCCCTGAGGTCTCAAAGGTCCTTCTGATTTCCCTGCATAGCTGCAATTGCTCCACAGGTCTCCATGATTGCGTCGCACAGCTGCAGGTTCCTCCACATTTTTGCAAATTCCTCCTAACATGTATTATTTTGTGCCTTTACAAAGGTGTTTTATCTGAAGCACTTTTTCTGTGATGTAATGACAAAAGAAAGAGTTAACAAAGGCTTCTGTCTACACCTAACTCTATCTTGTGACTAAATACCTTACAGTGCATCATGGGAAGTATAAGCAATAACAAAAACAATTTTGAAAATATGGTATCACTACAGCAAGTACGTTTAAGTAAAAAAAAAAAAATTATCAACAACTGGTTCTTCTGTGCGGAAACCATCTTGTGGGTGGCAGGGCATCATGGGAATTGGAGTCTTTCTGAACAAGCTACATTACAACACTACAGCCTTAAACTTAAGAATTCTGGGTGATACAATGGCACAAATAAGAGCTGAATCTGGAAAAGAAATGAGGAAGGATCCTGTAGCAACAATTCTTATCAAGCGGTAAAACAGGGTTAAATGTATAAATATTCTTTAATTTTTATCCAAAACTACCATGTGTATTATAAAGGATAATGTACCCCCTTCTGTAGTTTAAAAGGACATTAAAAGTCAGATCACAGTTCAAAGGCCTGTGAAACTCAGACCCTGGCCTCGTGCTTTTTAAATGTAACTGCTCAATGTCTATTAATGTCCTTATCTATGGCAGAAATGAGTACATTATCCTATTATATACTTGTATATATAAAACCCATGCAGATCAGACGAGGACTCCTCATTTCTTCATATTATCCAGACCTCCCAATTGTCTGTAGATTTAGGGGGGAATTCACCAAGCTCCGAAGTGAGGCGAACACTACGTGCCTCACTTCGGAGCTTGGTGAATTCCCCCCTTAGTGGGACAGGGCCCTCCCCCAGCCCTGTATCTTTTTGGGCTGCAGCACAGCCAATCAGTACAAGGTGGATGACATCAATTTAATTTTTTTTAAAAGAACAGTAACACAAAAACATTGAAAATACCTCAAATGCATTTATATGCATCTATACGGTATTTATTCTTTGCTACCAATAATTCCAAATAGTGTATGTAATGTTTGTATCTTTACAAATCAGACTTTAGGGCACACTTACTGCATATGCTTTATCTAAAGCAGGGATCCCTGAACACTGGGCCACGGACCACTTCTGGTCAGTGGGTCTCTTGGTATCAGGCTGCATGGTGGTGATGTGTGCATATGTAGCGCATCACCATCATGCAGCCAGCAACATGTTTGGGGGCCTATTAATCAAATTGAGAATTCATCTGTTGAAGTGAATTGTCATCACTACGGGTTGCTACACTTCGATACTCTACTCCTTGTTCACTAAATGGGAGTACTCCCATAATGTAGTAGCCATTTTTATTTCTTTACTTGTAGTGTGGCGTAGTCAGTTAGACAGTAGCCGCCCTACCATCAGCCCTCTAATTCGCCACGTAATTGCATCACAATACCCTTTTTTGAATTTGCTATTCTGCATGCACAGGTAATATGCACATGTCGAATTGGTCTCAAATTTGCTACATTGTAGAGTTTGCCAAAATAACTAAATATGGGGAATAGGGCGAATAAATGTGAATTCACACTTTTAGCCAACAATTCTGCCTTTCATGAATAAGCCTATATACCAGACCTGGGCATTGTGCGGCCCGTGGGCCACATCTGGCCCTCTATCTCTGACAGCCCGTGTAAGTATGCAAAAAATAGGTGGGCGTGGCCAATTGCCATAGGTGCTGGCAAGTTAAGTATAATAATCTGGCCCTCTAACGCCATTTCAGTTTTTCATGTGGCCCCATGGGAAAATTAATTGCTCACCTCTGCTCTATACTGTACAGTCTATTCTGGAACATTAAGGTATGCTCCTGCATTCACAAACGCTCTGTCCCCTTGTTCTACAGCGACACCTAGCGGTCTCCTGGGGTAACCACCACTTTCACTACTTACGACTAAGTCTAGCTCTGTACAGGGAGTTTACTGGGTGCTTTGCTACAGACATAGGTTCTCACAAGCTGCGCGATAATATATATATATTTTACATTACCACCAAGTAGCCCCCCATTTAAATGTATTCCCCCCTCAGCTGAGAAATCGTGCACGTAGCTTCCACTACATTATCTAGTTGCTATAGAGACAGCTAGAGCTTTCAATGCGGCCGCTTGGCGTAGGCTCAGGTCGCGAGCACGCTCCTGGTGCCTATATAGGTGTTCTTGCTGCGCGTTCTTGTGTTGCCGCCATCTTGGCGTCTGTCTGTCCGGACCGGGACACACCCGGGTGCCGGGGCCGGGAATACACACCGGGATTGTGTATGTATTGTATTCAGTGGTTGTATAAGAGTGTTGGAAAACGAGCATATGTTGTGTATGTTAAGGAATTGTGTTTGCAGCCTGCCTAATGCTGGTTACATCCAGTGTGTACAATGACTGGAGCTGTGTGTGATGTTTGTGGTGTAGCTGCAAAGTGTTTCTATGAGGAATGTCTGCATGGACAATGGTAACACATAAGCTGTCAGATGTGTGTCCCTGGGGCTATCTGCACAATGGAATATTAGCTACAGCCTCCCTGTAGACTTGTCTTTACTCATGCTGGGGTAAGGGACAGAGCTCAGTAATACCCCAGTGATAGGATAGTCTTTTTATATGGCTTAAGGTAGAAAATGAAAATGGGCTTTAGAACAGTATACTTTATACACACAAATTATACTGGGGTTTTATTTTTAATGCAATGTAACTTCTGAAATGGCTGTAACACTGCTGTGCAACACCTGTGTCTGTACATCCTACTGGGGACAGTCAATGAGGGTTTTATTTTATATATATATCTACATAGCCGCATGCATTTTTGGCATGTCGTCTTTTTCTCTAATGTTTCTAACACAAGATCATTCTGTCAGGCTATTTCAACTTTTAAAAATTAAATAAGCTAGTGTAACACATCAGTTAACAAAAAAACTTATGGAAAAACCAAAGCCAAAAGAGTATTATTGCTGGTAGTAAAAGAAAACCGTTATGTTTCTGTAGCTGCACCATATGGTATTGTCAGACTATATAATTGGAAATTAAAATGTCAGGTAGCTTTCTGATTTGTGCTACGTGTTGGTTTTGATTTCTAAAACTTTCCCAGTGGAAAATACTGATAATCAGATCGCTTGGACCTGGCATCCAATGCTATGAAATACCAAGTTTTACATTTAACTGTTTGGGATTGCTAATTTTTTTTTTTTTTTTTTTCTTCTTTTATTTATAATTTTTTGCTGCATTTCAATTTTTTTTTAAATTACTCGATTTCAGAATATTACCTACTCCATCCACAGTAGGGAAGCATCTGAGCTGGTTGGCAAAAAGGGATTAGCTCCAATTCTTAAGGCTCTATTCTGCTCTCATCGAATTGGTGATTTCTGATGACTTGGAGCTCCTCTGAAAAAATCAGCAGGAAACTGATATTTGGGCTTCCTTTAGAAACACTGTTCTAGAGAAATCCAGTTAGAAGATGCACAGTATTAATATTTACATTCACAAAGTACCTTTGTTGTCATGGGAAAACAAGGCCGCTTACTAACTCCGTATTCAATGTAGAGATCATTACTACTGTATACAGTGATCAGCTAAGATGCTGTCCTGCGGAAGATGGGGTATATAATGCCAAGCATGACAGAATTTAAAAACGAACACCACGGCCTATTGTTTTTATAAAGTGCCAGGCCCTGCAGAATTGTAAGCTGGTCCACAGATATTAAGCAAGTTTTGATTTGAGACCTGTTCCAGTGAGCTGATGCTTTGCTCTTTTTTTTTTTTTTTTAGATGCACACATACAGAATTTTTATTATTATAAATTATTACTTGATGCCGGTAATTATACTGACATCTGTTTAAATTTCTTTCTCTTTCTGATCAGCAGAAAAAGTGAATGTCGTGCAGTATAGAGTGTGATTGTGGGTGTAAGCCAGGTCCCTGGAGGACAGAAGATGTCCCGTAGGAAACAAACAACTCCAAATAAAGTACACTGTGAGTGTATTTGTTTGCATCATGTTTTTTGTATTTTCCTTTTGTGGACAGATATGATTATATTTTAGGATTAATGGCTGTGGGCCTCTTGTAAAAGAGCAACTAAATGTAAATGACGTCTGTTCCAGTTCAGCACTTAATAATATGGTTTGAGATCTTGTTCTTTTTTCCTTCCTAATCCCTGGATGATTTCAATTTCCAGTAACCTGCTTATGCTCAGTATAGTCCATGCGGCACTTAAAGATTTGTCTAGACTAGTAACCTATAGTAAACAATGAGAAGTTTTATTTCATGATTATTGCTACCTTATACCAGAGAATGCTTACTGATGATTGGTTGCTGTGGGTTACTAGACATCTGTAAACAATTGCCCCATTGATCAATTTCCGTGGAATTGTTTTACACCTAAAAATGACCAGTAGAAAATATTTTTATCCAGACTGTAATGCTCTTTGGACACCCCATCATATAACTTAACAAATATTAGTTGTATCTGAATTATTTATTGCATTAGGTGGCTGTCATTTTAAAGTCCCCTAATAAATCACATTAGCTCATTTAACCTTAATGCCAGCAACACAATAAATCTACAACCTTTACCATCCAAGCAACTTACTTTATTATTTCTGCTTTTTCAGTATGCGTTATTTCACAAGTACGTTGAAGCCTTTGTAGCAATTCGGCTCCATCCCTTTAAGAAAGCTGTTGTCCTGGGCATTGACTTTTTACAGATCATGTGTAAAAATCAGCATTGAGTTTGTGCCTCATTGATATTCACAGTTTAATGTACTATGTGACATTCCCCAACCAGTCACATGGGATGTGTCACAGTTCATTAGCATATTAATTAGGATCCAATATGAAATACTAGTACTGGCAGGTCTATAAGATAGCACCACAACCCAAAGGTACTAATTTGCTGCTTTATAATATAGCAGTTTAGGCTGGCAGAGCCTGTTTGTCCTATTTCTGTGTTTGCACCTTGACATGTGAGTTCTCACTCTCTCGCATAGCCTCACATCCCATTCTAACATAATCATAACCCTTTGACTGTGCCAACAGTGCCAAAACCTAAGATAGGTACTCTCTACTCTCTCCACAACATATAGCACAACACAAGCTGCCTTGCCACGACAAACACATCTATACACCTGCAGTCATTGCAAACTCCTTTCCATACATACCTTTGTTAAGACTACAATGTTCAAGCATTGGACATTGCTCATATACTGTGTCTAAATAGGCATGCCAGCATTTATCGCAGGACAAAGTGGTGCTAGGGTCAAAACCATTTCTTAAAAAACATTAAGCCTCTGGTCATATTTTGCATACTATAATATATATATAAAACAAAAAACAACTTATTTTTCAATTAACAGGGGAGCAAATGTTTGCTGGGTGGGAGCAGCAGGCTCGTGAAGCTATGATGAAAACAGATATGGTGAAACAAGAAATGTCTGACTCTGGCCAGAATGAAAGGAGCAGCAGTAAGTAGAGGAATTTGCTTCCCAAGATAATTTGGTGCATTTTTTTTATATTAAGAACTACAGTTTTCTTTTGAGTTATACATTTTAGTGTAATGTGTACAATGAAACAAATGCACAATGGCCATACTTTTTGATTTGTTTTTACTGTAATATAGCCAATATCCTATTTCAATGCAGTTTGAAACTTGTACTTACCGTATATACTCTTGTATAAGTCGATAAATTTTATTAAAAAATAATTTAAAATAGTAGTCATGTTTTTTTATGCAAAGAAAGAAATTCTATTGCATTGGATGGGTCCCACACCCCCAACAATACAAAGTTGGTGTACCCTAATAAGCAATGCACTACCATTAATAAATTTGGTATACCACCATAGAGGTCAACAAGAAAAATTCAAAAGGACCTGGAGCTTCTGGTGGGACAGAGGGGAATGGGATGAGAGTGATTAATTCAACACGTGAAAGGGGAGGGATAGAAATAAGAAAGACTATATGAAGGAGATATGTTAATGATGTAGTACTTATGTATGACAATATGTAATATGTAAAGGCAATACAAAGAAGACCAACCTACATTGAAATGCATGGCAAAAGAAAAACAATGTTATTAATGTAATGTTGATAAGTTGAATATTATTAATATGAAAAAGCCATAAAAATTTTGTTTAGAAAAAAAAAGTACAGTCTACTTATACACGAGTCTGGTTAATTTTGAAAGCAAAAAAAAGATCAACAGAGCTGGCTAGAGAGAGCTGCTCCAAGACGTGACACACATACAGCAGGAGAGGCACTGACCCGAAACAACACGCACACACTCACACTCTGAATAAACTCACTGGGGTGGGGGGGGGGTTAGTTGGGCAAGCCTGTTAAAAGCATACTTTCACACCAACAAAGGGCCTGGGATCAGACAGGAGCAAACAGAAGCACATGCAGTCAGAGACTGCCCCTTAAAGGAAAACACACACTAAACTGTAGGTGACAGAAATAAATAAAATCTTATTGCTATCTTGTATTTTTCCAACAATTCTTTAATATGTTATGCTAACAAAAACACCAAGTTTTACTCTCTACTTATCCATAGCAAATTTCATAATTGTTGGCCCAAAAACTGTCCGACTTACACACGTCTCCTGTGTTTAAAGGGATATTACCTCCATTCCTTCAATTTGTATGTATTCTTGTTTTAATTTTGACATATCTATAAACAAAAAAGTGCATTTATCTGATCACAAAAAAATACTACATTGATAAAAAATGTGATGTAAGGCAAGTGTCACGCTGGCTGCTTTGTAGCTGAGCTTGAGTATGTATTTTTTTTCTTGTGGTTTTCACCATGTATTTTTTATTACAAAAAACATGGAGGAAAATTTGCCAAGCAGGAACCCAGCTTAAGGCCCCAGGGCCACAATAGCTGTTTTTCAGTTGAGTTATTTTAATTTGGCTCATTATCTATGGCACAATACAAACTTACCTGTGTATTTCCACAGGAAACAATGTGTTATAAAAATTCTTTTTTTTTTCACACACAGAATCAAGGGATTCAATCTTTTTTTAGTTTTGCAGCAAGAAGACAAGACATAGCATAATAGCAAAGTGTTGTCTAACTTCTCTATTAGACATCTGCCTTATATACTGATTATACATGTTCCTCCCCCCCATCCTGTCAGCATCATTGAAGGTTTTTTTTTCACAATTTGTACATTCTTATCTGTTAGTCTTGTGGTTGGGACATATGACAGTTCATGGGGGATAAGAAAAGTAAGACACAAAAAGTTAGTCTCTAAAAACAAAAAAACATATGTGGAAGGGCGGTGCATATAAAAGTCATTAACAAGGAAAATATTCAAGTCTGAAAAAGTCTTAAAGAACCATAAATCTTCATCAAGTGCAGCTCATCAAAAACTGAATGTGTACTCATTAAATGACCCAGAGGAAAATGTATAAAATCTGAAAGGGCACAAATGGGCAATAGTGCCTTCCCAGAGATAAAAATAATTAAAACTGAAGATAAAAAGCCCAAACTCGCAAACATATGTATGGAAAAGCACAGAACCGGCGTAACGCATAGAGAATATGCTGATCTCAAGCTTGCATGTTACACTTTTATTTACATGTGCTTTTCCATACACCTGTTTGTGAGCATGGTTTTGTTTTATTTAATTTATTATTAAAGGAACACTCCGGCCCAAATTGAAAAAAAAATGCATGCGTTACTAAATATGAATTACTAACTTTTATTAAATGCATTTTATTTTCGATTTTTGCCCCTAAAATTAAATATCTTACCTGTTAAGAAGCACTTCCTTGTTTATGATTCCTTCTTCATCTGTGCCGCCTACTCTAAGGTGTCCTGGAGCTGAAACTCTTCACAGCCACGATCCTCTCCTTTTAGCGTGCAGCCCGGTGCCGGCATCTCAAGGGGAGACGGGTTGATGATGCGGAGCTCTCCCATGTGACTATTGGGAGATGCCAGCACCGGGCTGCACACTGACAGGAGAGGAACGCGGCTGTGAAGAGTTTCAGCTCCAGGACACCTTAGAGTAGGCGGCACAGATGAAAATG
>WMED01024492.1:0-11216 GCA_019650415.1 Pipa parva | reverse complement strand
CAGGAAGCGGCGCACTTGATAAAAAACACAAAGAAAATATGGAGGAAATTCTGCTGTGATAAAAAGCTTTATTGAAAATCTATCAGGAATAAAAACGAACCTAACTGAAAAAATTGGGAACAATTGAAAAACCAAGAGCGATGATTGAAATTTACTAAAGTCGAAAACTATTTTTTTTTTTTAGCTTTTCAACTGTTTTTCAGCTAAAAATTGAGCAAAAATGGTTGAAGAGGTTGAAAATTATGTTGAATTATGTCTGCAGGATTTAGGCCAGGGGTCTCACACTGCCCCTCAGGCTGTCATCTGCAGCCCACAGGGGAACTGATGTTTTAGGGACATCTTTGGGTCAGCAGATAGCAGTCTGAGGGAGAAGCATGCCTGCCAGTGGCAGAGGGGGGCCCCATAGAACCTGCAGTGATGGATATGCTTCTCCCGCTGCTTCCTTACTGTGTGCAAACACACTGCAGGAGTGCTGTGCAGTGGGATGAAACAGAGGCTCTGCTAACAAATGTCAGCCCAATGGGGTAATTTTGAGCATTGTGGTGTAAATGGAGGCTCTGTGGGGCAATCTTCAGGTCTGCAGAGAAATTAGAGGCAGTGTGGAAAAATGGCTGCTCTAGATGGCAATTGGTGTCTCTGAAGGGTAATCAGATGCAGTGCAGGGCAATTGGTGGCAATCATCAGCTCTGTAGGTAAATAAAATATACTTGTGGCAATTGGGGTAAGTTTTTGTAGGGGTCACTTAGGTCCCTATTGGGCCTATGGGAGTCATATGGGGGGCAGTGAAAGACTTACTTTACTCAACAGAGATTGGCAGCTGGTGCTGGGCCTGTGAATTCAGTTGGGAGAGGAAGCAAGAACCTGGGTGCACAATCCAAGTGTGCACCAGGTTACTGTTGGCTCCCATTGCTGATCAGGTCACAGGAGTTCTCCCCTGCTGCCTCTCCTTGCTGCACTAGACCTCCCCAGTTAATAAAGGTGCTCTATTGCCAATTGTGCTGGCTGGTGGAATGATTCAACCATTTAAGTTGCAAGATGTAGAATATACTGCAGGGCTTCTACCTTTTATTGTCACCACACTTCTATATTCAGGAATTAGATAGGTTAAAAGAAAGTCAAATGTACGTTTGTAGAATAGGAAATATAGATTCAACATTATAGATAAATACACAACCCTAATAGGCATTGTACTAAACATACTTGGGAACTGTAGTAGTTCCACTACTCAACTGATGTGTAGACTGGGAGCGGGACTTAATGATGCAATGTGCTTCATCCTGGTGGGTGGAGTTACATGGATTCCAAAGAATCCAGTGGATTTAGGGGCTATAGGGTCAATATTTTGGCATAATAGCATGGATACTGGCCGGAGTGGGGCACAGACTGGGTCCTCTGAGAACTTGATGGTTTCTCCCAGTGACCTGGTATTTGCTTTTCGCTAGTCCAGTAATAAAAGTGACTACTCATGCTTGCACTATCATATTATCACTATAAATGGTAATAGATCTGTCTCCATAACATCCCATGTAACACAGCCACTTGCCTCTATCCCTTCTCTACCATCTTTCCCTTCATTCCCCCTCCGTAATAAAGCCATTTTAAAATTTTGCTTCCCTATCTCCTCTGAGAGTCATTCTGTTAATGGTAGTTCTGCATGATATGCCTGTTACAATAGACTGTGATTGGGAGCGTGAGCTTTTTTGGGAATAGTCTGACTTTGTTGTGGAATGGATAAGGCCTAAATGGGTCCGGATATTGGCAAGCTGTGGAGAGATAGAAACAATTCCAGTATCTGCTTAATCCCTGTAGAGAAAATGAGGAGGAAACCATTACATACATTCCTCGTATTATGCAGCGCAAAAATCATTTCTGAGGTTAATATGCCCTTATCAGTGTAAGAATTTATATTGATGGCTTTGTTTCATATTTTATATGACCCATGGCCTGGTGTTCTGTGTCAAAAAAGTGCAGTATTAATGGTAATTCCTTATGAATTAAATCAGTTTTATTCTGGAATATATCAGTGCAAATCCCCATAGGGACTACGGGACAGATAAAATCCTTTAGTATATTACGTATTCCTGTAAATATGAGAAACAATCATTTCTTTCTGGTGATGCAAACCATCATTATATGCCTATGAGTTACAAGGATATTGAAACATGAACAAACTTAGTTACATTTTTTTTGTCCTATGGGCATACCAGTTCTGCTTAAATTCCTAGTCCATGAAAGCAGCTGAATAGGAGCTCCATGGTATTAAAGGCAGCTTCACCCTCAACTCCAAAAAAGCCTGATGTGAGATGAAGTGAATATGAACTTACCAGAACCAGGATGATGGAAAAAGGACCATATTCTCTTATAGAAATCAGTCATGACCAGAATATTCTGCTTCTTCGGCTGTTCTGCACCTGTTTTTTAACTACTTCTATGAATCTAAAACACTGTTAACAACATAGTTGAGACAATGGGGTTATTTATCAACAAGGGAAAACTTTGCAGAGGTCTAGCAACCAATCACAACTTCCCTTTTATTATTCTTGTTTCCTCATGTCAGGGAATTCTGACTGCTGATTGGTTGCTATGGGTTACCAGAACTCTGTAAAAAATTGCCCCTGTTGATAAATTCTCCTGTATGTTCTCTTAGGACTACAATTACTGCAAATAATGGATTGGCTGCATACATCTTCAAACAGAGGGAACAATCATCTCTAGTTTAGTGTAACCTTCTTCTGAAAGATATTTTTTTACAGGGATGGATGGGCTACTTCTTCCAAAATAGATATGGACAGACACAAATCAAATACAAACTACCTAAATTATGTATTGGGTTTATTTAATGAAATTCCATGAATGTTATGGAACGTTGCTTGGTGGCTTGGAGGGCAAAACTTGGGTGAATGGGCTTCAAAATACAAAGTTTGTGGATAGGTAGCAAATGGTTTGAGGATAGTTGGAAATATGCAAGAAAACATTCTTCAGGGCTTGCCCTGCATCTACAAAAATTGTTTCTGCTCTTTTCAGAGCAAAAATTTCCTTTTATTATGAATAATTTAGAGGAAGGAATTGAAAGCAGTAAGTTTGAATTTGATGATGATAAAAGACATTAAAAGAAGGGCTACACGGGATGTATCATGATTTCAGGGAGACCTGGACAAATTGTCAGCAAAACTAGTATCATCTGGAAACTAAAAAAGGAATATTTAGGAGTTATTGTGTAAATGCATGAATCCAAAATCACAACACTTGGGGCAAAATCGGGTAAGTATCGGGAGATTTGTTTTGATCGATACTTACCGAGAGATACTTTTTCCATTGATTTCCATGGAAAGGTAGCAATACTTTACATTATCCTTTCCATGGATATATTCAATAGAAAAAGTTTATCTCGGCAAGTATCGATTGGAACAAATCTCGTGTACTTACCGCGAGAAGCTTCGCTCAATTATTAAACTTGGAAAAATGAAAAAAATAAATTTCACCCTTAGAATATTTATTATTTACCAATATACCCAAGGTCTACTGACATGGATTTGTGGTTTTGACATCGCCAAATAAAACTGGGGGTTTATGTAGGGTCCTGGTAATATTGTTTGGTAAAATTTCACTCAAAAGGCTTAGAAAATGAAATGTAACAACTACGTGCCAAAATGAGATAGGACGTGTCTGTCATTGAAATAAACGTAAAAAATAAAGCAGTTGCTATAATTCAGGCATCTATTGCCCAGTGGCAATTCTGACAACCAAAGCAGGACATGCTGTAGATGTTAGCAGAAGATTGTTATGTGTATCCTCAAAAATATGACTGTTAAAATTATGTCACAGTGACAGATGCAATATTTGGGATGATTGTAAAAACTGGTTATTGCATATGTAGCCATGTTTGTTGGTATTATGTTCCTTGGCTCAAACAATCTTGACATCTATACCAAACTTAAGTATCCATGCTTATATGTTGGAAGCAATCTATATCTCAACATAATTGAGGTTATATTTCCCACTCTTAAACCAGCTAACACCTTGGAAAGTTACTATCTTGGAGACCCTGATTAAATCGTTTGTAATTTACTATATCACAGCATCTGTTCCTTTCAGTTTGGGAAGAATTGTGGAAATGTCATGACACTATAGAGAACAGTAAGCAAGAACTTATTTTATAGTGTGTTAGAATGGAATAATGCCAGTGAAATACAACAATGAAGGTAACAACACATCTGGTCCATCTTGGCCTCTAGTCTGAATTTTTATCTAGACACATTGTTTATCATTTTTGATCTATAAATCTTGATTTACACACCAGACCTGACTTAAAAACCTAATCCATTTTTTCAGAATGACTGATGGAGAAGGTTAATGGGTGGAACTCTTTGTTGATCTGTAAGTTGACATTTAAGTTACACAAAGCAGTTCACAGTAACAAAACATACCCCTGAGTAGGGCAGTTACAGTTAAAGTCTGAGAAAATAAAGAATAGTGGATTACATAGTGAAATATAATAACCGAGAGACATTTCAGAATAGACCAGATGTAAATACCATATGTATAATCCAGTAACTGTTAAATAATAATAGCCAAAAGTTTATTTATGAGTTTGGTTATATGTTGGTGCAGAGAAAAGATCAACTGCATCCCAGATGATCCACTTTCCAGTAGAGATGGGTCTATTCTTTCTGACTTTATTGATTTAACAACACCTAAAGGTGGGTTATACATAGAAAGATTTGTCAGTTGGCAATCATTATCATCAACCATATGTAATGGAATAAACATTCCATTTCTGATTAAAACTATTTTGTAGTCAAATGAGTCTTTATTGGTGGTAAATCCAATCTGTAGGTAATACACATTATAATGGGCGAAATTTATTAAACTCGGAAAGACTGCTCTCTATCTTTCTGAGTTTACCGAGCAAGATCTCACATTGTTCTTGTGAGAGTTTTTGAGATTTTTCGAGATCAAGTCTTTCGATCTCAGTTTTTATAAATTTTTGATGAAATGGTAGCCACACTTTACATTAGTATGGCTACCTTTTGTCACATACCTGCACCGCGATCCAGTGGCATCTCTCTCCTCTCCGGCCACCCGCGCTGCGTATATGCAGAAGCTCTCTGTGCATGGGAGGCTGGCAGACCATGTTTGATGGACATGCATCATTGCTAGGCAATGATGCCTGTTCCTCCCCTTGTGGCAAGTGGGGGATTTAAAAGCCGGCAATCCCAGGAACTAGTTGCCTGAATGTCATTCTACTTTAGGCTTCAGTTGTGTGTCAATTCCAAGTCCTGCAGTGTTCCAGTTCTTATCAGTTCCTGTGTTCAGCACGTGCTCCCTATGTTATCCTACTTTCTGCATTTCCCTGTGTTTGTCCACTCTTAAAGTGACAGTACCTGTTTGTTCCTGCAAATTCAACTATCACTAATGGAGGGTGCGTCTGAGGGCTGCGATCTGGGAGTCTACTTGCTGCAAAGGCCATACCCCCTTGCGGGGTTCAAAGGTGAAGACCGTAGGCTCCTTAGACTACGGGTCTCGGATAAACCCGTGTCAGCTATGTGGTGATAAGAGGGTCCATTATATCCGTGACACCTTTCCATCAAAAAATTCTAAAGATCGAGATAAAAAAACTTGATCTTGAAAAATAAAAAAAAAAATCATCCGAGAACAAAGCAAGATCTCTTTTGGTGAACTCAGAAAGACTGAGAGCGTTTTTTCCAAGCTTAATAAATTTTGCCCATTTAATGAGTGTTTGGAGTCAGAGGAAGATCATTGCCCAATCAGTGACTTAATCATTCAAAAAATGGTTCAACTTTGTGTCTAGCTACATTTACAGTTGCTCTAATCATCTGATGTTGGCTCGTCCAGATCGTCTGGCATCTTCCCAGCATTAGTCCTTACTTATCTGAACTTGATTTTATTAACTAGTCTATATTGTTGATCTAGCTTATTTTTATCTGTACTACTAAATTCTAACACATAAATTCAAAATACCACACAGAACATCTTGTAAAATCTTGAACCTTGTTTAATATTTGGATTTCAGCATTGTAGTTATGCTCCAGATCTGTTTGTTTAACAGTCTCCACTGGGATAGCATTTCACTTAAAACTATCATTTGCCAGTTAGACTTCATGACCTTATGTTCCAAATAATTTAAAAATCACATTTAGAGTACTAATAGATTCAATAAAATATTAATAGAACTCTGTGTCTTATCTTGGATTTGAATGATCACAAAATACCCCTTGTGTTTAAAAGGAATAGTCTATTTGTGTTGAAATATTGCTGATTCTATCATAAATTACATTTTTCATTTGCATGAAAGTTTTGTCAATGCGTGCCATTTCTCAATTTTACATTCTACCAATCTGAATATAATTTAAAATTTTCCTATACCTGCTAGTACTGATATTGAATATTTTCAGATATTTTATTAGACAAAGGTTTAATCTAATACTTACAATTTTATTTTTAACATCTGATTTTTTAACAGTAAAAAAATGAAAAGAAAAAAACTCTATCAGTTAATTTTAAAGAAATTAATTAGGGGTAGGAGTGGGGCTGCCTATGGACTTGGCAAAATCATTCATTTGAGAGAGAAGATAGAGGGAAATGTAATAAAATCAAAAATATCGATATTGCAATATCGATATTACCGATATCGAACAATTTTTACCAATATAACAATATCGATATCGAAATTTTGCTGATGTCACCAATATCGATATCACAATATCGGCAATATTGATATCACGATATAAAATTTTCCAACAATATTATGGATTTTCCATAGGAATAAACAGATAAAAAATTTTGATCGAATTTCAATATCGCGATATTGATATCATTAAAAATAATTCGATATTAGCAATATTGATATCGTGATATCGGTTTGATATCATGATATTGATATTTTTTATTTTATTTAATTTCGCCCATTATTAGAATTTATTGGCAGGTCTGGAAGCAGACTGTATCGCATGTATTGACTGCTAGTTCAACTGGGCAATTACTGTGGTTCAGCCAAAGGTATAGTTGCTCATTGGATGAAAATGTTGCGTTATGGCACTGGGGTACTGGGTTTGATTTCATCTAGAGAAAAAATGCTAGTAAGTAGCAACTTACAGCTAGTACCGCCGCTTAATCCCCAATAGAAGTCAAATGGGTGCCCGGGAAACAGTGGACCGTTGTAGCAAAACCATAGAAGTTCTCTCTTTGATTTCATCTAGAACACTTTCTGCATGGAGTTTGAGGAGCTTTTTCCTAAAAATCCAAACAGTTGCTTAAAGATCCAAATAGACATTAATTCACCACTTCCTCATCTTTGTGTATTGAGCAGATTTGTGCAATATGGCAAATTCATGACCAATTTGGATGCTTAAAACTGTCACAGGCTTACTGAGCTCTTTGTATTGCTTTGTGTGTGCATGCAGATGTAACTCATCAATAATCGGAGTCTGTTGAAGTAGCAAACTCTGCAAGACATACTATGTCAAATTTGCCAAAAATTTACCAACCCAAGGAGCTCCAGATGACAACATGAACCAAAGGTTATGGTGACATATGAAAGATATGTATTTTTCACCTAAAGGGGAACTAAAGCTTGTTTTATCTAGGGGTGATTCAGAAGGGGGGGGGGGGGAAATGCTTACTGATAGGGGTTTTACTGTCCGGCACTGTCCTTGTCTGTGTGTGCGACTCTGTAACAGTGATCAATATTTTCTCTTTGACATCAGACTATATAAGAGAATATCCAGTCTTGGGACATGATCGGACATTCATTACATTGTACTTTAATTTATTGACTCTTTTTTTGTATTGTTTTCTATTGAAATGGTCTACAAACTTTTTTTTTTATAATAATAAATAAATGTCAGGTTAAAAATGCTAGGGTAATTCAGAAATAACTCAAAGACATGCATGAAGAAAGCAATCATTTATAGTTATTTGTACTGCACATACTGTATACAGTGAATATATATATATATATATATAGAGAGAGAGAGAGAGAGAGAGAGAGAGAGAGAGAGAGAGAGAGAGAGAGAGAGAGAGAGATTTATACATCAAGTTAGTTTGATCTAGATGTGTATAGGGCTGTATTACATAGAGCATTGCATATAAACCATACATTTCCACGTACAGTAGAGGTAATTCCGATCATTTGGGAAAATCAGTACACTTTTTAAAACAATAAATTGTGGTTCCTTTAAGGCTCATAAAATTTTTATTTGATATATCCTTTAAAAAGCCAGAAATATTTAATTGCAGAATGAAATTAGAAACAGATATATCCAGCATTAATCCATTGCCAGGAAAAGTCTCAGGTATATATATATATATTTTAATGTATGTAGAAATCTGGAGAGTAATGAGCAAGCAACACGCAATCTTACACTGGTTTATGCTTATATATATATGTATAACAAGTGGATCATGTTGATCAATACATGGATATCACACCCCCAACTCCGGGGGTTTATTATTAAAGTGAGAATTGTCATGTAATGGTGTGAATTCACCAGTGGTCACACATTACTCAATAGACAGCTACAGTGGAAAAATTCATTATGGGAATATTGTTGCGGTTGCAACTTTACTATGGAAATATTGACGCGGTTGCAATTTTACCATGGGAATTCTCTGTTTAGTGAATAAGGAGCAGAGAATCAGGGCGTAGCCACCCGGAGTGATTAGTCAATAATCCCCTTTGCTTTTTGTTAGATATTCAGTAAACCTTTAACTTATCAGTTCTTGCTGGTTGGTGATCTAACAGGCCATGCAGAGGAGTTATCACTCCAGGAGAGTATCCAAAACCTGCACGCTTATTTTATATAGCGCTGCTAAAGCTTCTAAGGTATATACTAAATACAGAAAGCTGATGTAAGCTTCATGGTTGGAGCATAAGGTTTTTATTTTTATTGCTTATTGTATGAGACAACATGACATCTGTATTAATAAAGAAATTCCCTACCCTAACTAGTCATCTAGTCCCAAGGCAGCATCTCTGGTTTATAAATATATTCCTAATGATCATCCAGCATTTCAGACTCATATATTTATGGCATTTATGAGTTTATCAGTGCTTAATAAACCTGTTACTAGCACTGTCTTAGTATTGTTCCATCTGCAGTTAACATGCATACATACTACATATGTACATATCCCTGTATGCTTACGTTTGATTGTAGCTTTCGCTCTTATAGTTGTACTTACAGCTAGTTCGCACTAAAGAATATGTGTACAGTATATCATTCTCATTAATAAACCCCCTGCAACTGTGCACCCTCCCACATTGTGAGATACAGGACTAGGGTGCCCTGTGCACAACCTGAGGTCCTTTTGAGGGTTGCAGTAGTCCTGTTGGGGTGACCCAGATAGTTATGTAGCTGGACTTTTCTCTTACCCCATAATCACCTTTTCCTTAGCATTACATATTGGCAGATTTAACGGGACAATTATCTGTGCATGAACAAGGAAATGCTTAATGTTATGTTCCTGATAGAGTCCAAAAGACTCAGGGGGTAATTCAGGAAAGTGCGAACATACCTGCCGATCCTTCAATTCACATCACCGAGACTGGTATGCGCTCCCTGCTCTCCTGCACGCAGAGATCAGCGAATGCATTAAAGGTACTTCGGCTCACCTCGTGACCACTCAAGTTGCCTCGCTAGACTGGAATAACTTTAAAGCGTTCACTGATCTCCGCGTGCAGGAGAGCAGAGAGCACATACCTGTCTCGGCGATGTGAATCGCAGGATTGCCAGGTAAGTTCACACTCTCTTGAATTACCCCCTCAGGCTTCTCTGCTGTATATTAGTAGGGGAGTGGTAAAAAAAAAATCACACAATATTTTTGGTGGCCACGCCCCCTTCATAAGGTGAAATAACTAATGAAGGGGGTGTGGCCTCTCAAAACGTGATTTTATTTAATCAGCAGGACATATCGAACCTGGTGTTTTACATTGTGCATTTACATTGATAGGCATCTAGAAGGGGGAACAGATTTGATATATTTCATCTACATTAGGAAGATCTATAGCAGATGAGATTAACCCAAAGAAATGCTACCAAAGGGCAGATTGTATCATTTTAATCATGTGATGTTTTTTTTTTTTTTTTTACATTTGGAGAGACAAGTGGACACCATGGTTAAAAATGGGCTGACTTTCAACTATCAAAAAATCGAGATAAAAAAACTCAATATCGAAAAAATCTCGCAAAAACAATGTGAGATCTCACTCGATAAACTCAGAAAGACTGAAAGTGGTCTTTCTGAGATAATAAATTTCACAATTAGTGTGTTTTTTTCTTTAGCTCTGTACCTTCCTTGCATAAAGCATAAAGTGCAGAAACCCTGACTTTAGTTTACCCATAACCCTATTCAGACATTTATCTTAACATGAAACAGTCACGACTGGAGCACGTCTCTGGAACAAACTGTTGCTGGGTTGAACCAGAATGGCAGGTTTACAATTAAGAATTCTGCAAGGAACCAGAAATCCAGTCAGACCATAATGTTCAAGATAGGATTTATCTAAAAGAGAAGCGCAAAGAATGTGCACATAGTGCCTTATCAACAAATATATAAAGATGATAAAAGGAAAGACCGGATCACCAATCTTAAAAACTTCAGAATAGTACTTGTAGTGAAAGATTTCGAAAATAGAATCCCAGTGTTAAAACTGTGTTCATAACACTCTGAGTGTGGGAAAACTCACCATTGGTACATTCAGTATGAGTATGTAAAAGGAAATCCAATAACTTAGTCGATCAGGATAAATCTTCAAAAGACCTCCACAAACAATTCAAGGACATATACCTTCCGAATGTATATCAACTCAACAGCAGTAGTAATAGCCACCATGACATGTGGAAAGAATATCCAGAGATAGTATAATACCGCTTTTTTATTTAAAGATTAAAAAAGAAGGATATACTCACAAACAAAACGTTTTAAAACAGCATTTTTGTATAAAATCAACAGCTTCACTCTTACTTAAAGTATGTCTCCTTTTCCATCTAAAAATCTGATTTGTTTGAAATGTTTCAATAGGTAAAAATTGACTGAAAATTATCGACTGATATTTACCGAACGAACATTTATATTCACAGGGAATAAACTCGAAATGGCTGAAATCGATCGTTTCGAGTTAAGTCAATTTTGCACAAAGTCAAAGCAAGGATCTTTGTAAAGTTCATACCCAGAGCCGGCTCTGGCTCTATTGG
>WMED01024491.1:0-11217 GCA_019650415.1 Pipa parva | reverse complement strand
GAAATTGAGTTTTATCTGACAGAATTGCAGGGGTGCCAATACTTTTGGCCAGCACTGTATGTGGGGAACACAAGAGTCACAGTCACAGTGATAGCGGTGAGAACCTGGCAGGTATCTCCAGGGAACTACTGAATCTGTCTGCAGCAGCTTTAACACTTGGGAGGGATTTAGTTGGGGGGGGGGAGGGGGTCAGCACATGGCAATATCATAACACTGGTGTGTGGTCAATTTCTTTCCTAGAGAATAATCTAAATACTCCCCTTTTACAGGTCCTGATTGTTTTACTCTTCCCCCTGCAGATTCTGGCTTTCCGATCAACCGGATAATGCTGGTGATGAAGACTGTGTGGCCTTGTCCAATGTCAGTGGATGGAGTGATGAAAATTGTGACATGTTGTACACAAGCGTGTGCGAGGACAGTGTTAGTGTACTGATGTTGCCTGGTGATGCTTTACCTGTCTAGTCTAGTTGCTGTTATATGTCAAATTCTTCCAACCTTTGCTGTACGTCTCCTTGTCATTGCTTTATCCATTAGCTGAATGTGTACTGTCCATTTTAAATCTGAAGCCCAGGAAAGAAAGACCATGGAGCTTTTTTGCAAACTGTATCATTAGGCGACTCTTCACGATGAGTCAGTAAATGATATTAAGTGAGAGTTGTGAAACCTGCAGCTGTGCGCAGTGTGTGTAACTGGAGACTGACAGAGAGTTCCCATTTGTTGCACTGAATGCAATGAGTGAAAATAATGTTAAGGACGTGTTATATTGCTTAGTTGTTTTGTGTTGTCGGTGCTCTACATATCTAACCAGTCTGTGTTAATATTCATTTAAAATAAAACCAATCTCTTCTCTGGAACATAAATTATTAACTTTTCCCCTTAACTCTCTAGGTGCAGTACTGGGAAATTGCACAGAGGGAACCATGTTTTTTTGGTGTGATTAACTGTCTGTATAAAGTGAGCTGGAAGCTTTGTAATCAGAGGCGACCATTTATTGTATATGCATCAGCTAAGCTGCCTTGTTTAAAACTTGTCAATTCAGCCAAGTGCTTACTAAGCACTTTCTGAAACCTTATCCAAGAAATTGGCAGCTCTTGATCAGCCTAAATGTACTGCATGATGGAATGACTACAACAACCCCTTATGCCTCTGTCTCAGGCACCAAACATTAGAGTGTAAGCTTCCTGGGATAGGAATTCTCTGTGAATGATAAATACCCTTTAAATAGTTAGAGTGACAGTACTTTTACTGAGTCAGTGCTTGATTAGCTTTCCTGTGCAATCATTTTTAATAAATCCTCTCCTTGGGAGGGGCATTGTTGTTTTACCCGGTAAGAATACCCATATAAAACGTCCCTATTAAATAAACCATCATTTGCGGGTATAATGTCCATCTGACAAGGCTGAATATGATTATATTTGCAGAAAGACAATAATTTAATAAAAATATAAACTTTAAACAATACTGTTGTCCTTTCTGAGTGTAAGTTAAACAAGGGACACATGTCGGGGGACCTTTCTGGTTCTTTTCTGAAGGAATTTGACTTGTAAACAGGAACCTAGTAAGGATCACTCCAGCATCTTACAATACACTGACAGCACAGTATGGCAAAGCTCTGACCTTAGCAGAGGTAACGAAGCCTTTACTGGAAAGGCAAAGACCTGAGAATGTAATGACTTTCATCTTAATCTCACATTTGGCAGTCAGTGAAAGGTTTGTAAATCTCCCTGAAATGTGGCACAAAGATCCCACCGGAATCCTTCAGTGTAGCCACAGGATGTTTTGGGCAGAAATCATGACTGAGGGATTAGTCACATTATAGGCCTCTTTTCAGAGATGTGCACCATGGCATTAATGAGGCCTTCAGCGATGGACCCTGCCCTAAACCACAGCCCAGGAAATCAGCGCTCATCCTCTCTCATCGCTGCCACTGTTTATATTCCAACCAATCCAGATTTAGCAACACTTAAAACTACCCAATATCTCATGAGAAATATTCACTGTGTAGTGTATGCTGACCATTTATCAGCTATGCATTTGTCTTTACCCCATGGCTCTGTTAAATATAGACACACAGTAAATATCATTTATTCTTGTACAGGTTACTGAGTCTTCTCCCTCTGAACTCCTGGCATTTTCCTCCTCTTAATTTAGTGTGCCTTGGGAAGACTAAATGCTTGCCTGCAAAGCTTACAATCATATTTTACCCTGTGAAATACATTGAATTTTTACACTGGAGGCAGAAATCTGTCACTAAACTACAGGGTGGAAATGTTGGAATTCTTCACTTAGCAAATAGATCTCCATAACAAATTAATTATATGCTGAGTGTCCACCAGCAACCCTAATACAATATCAAGCCCTAAAAGGCCCAATCCCCAGTGCCTTACATAGCTCAGCCTGTGCTCTGTTACCTCCTACTCTGTTACCTCTTACCCCACCTACATCAGTGCTGCTCACCCCTTCAAAAACCCAATTACCCTGCAGGTGGTGGGTTGTATTTAGTGGGTCTGTCATGTTGCAGTCCCCTGGTAATATACAGACCTGTAGTTTTATTATTATTTTTCTCCCAATGCTATGTGAGCTTTAATCAGAACATTAACAAAGCCAAAGCCTGCTCTCCCCTGTAGACTAGTTAATAAGCTTGGAAAGGAACCTCGTTGTGAGCCCATTTTGTTTGTACAAATTAGAATTACAAATTATTTACAAATCAGAAGTTAACTGGGTGTTCAGGGAATGTTTATAAGAAAATTTCTGTGGTTTCTGCAAACTCACTCACATACTAAACCTCAAACACTTCCCTTGTCTCTTTACCACAATCCAAAGATGTTATTCACAGCAAAAAACAGGGTCTTAATCCACAGCTCCCACATTAGGCAATGTCCTGTAATAGCACCAGCATTTTTAGTTAAACTCCATTATATTCCAATTAGTTAGTTACACTTGTGATTTGTGTAGTGAAGACAACTGTGCATGTTTACTAACTTGCGGATTGTCTGCACAATATGATATGTAGTTATTTGTGAGAGTTTTCAGGTTGTTAGTAGCAGTGGCATATTGTAACAATTTATCATATATAGACGTATTGAAGAGAATTTAAAGGCAGCAATGCCACCATTACTGAGTTTTTCCTAGATTAACAACTACATACAGGCAGCATCCATGAATTGATCACTGGTATAGTCATTGTATAATATTATAGATTACAAGTTTTAATTGGTTTTCAAGCTTTTTGAGTAAAATGTCTCCAGAATGAGAACCCCAATAATTACAAGTACACCTTGGTGAAATGTCACTTTCAATCCTAAATGTCAATGAATTTGCAGCAAAAATAGTGCATAAGTAGTCAGCCAGGGCAATGGAAAAATAACAATAAATCCTGAAAATGTAAACCTAGTGATGTGTCTCTTTGTGGCAAATTCATACATCTACAGGACAGTTCACACTATGATAAATTCACATTTCTACCAATTATGTTAGAGATCCAATTAGTGTGTTTGGAGCTCCCTCTAGTGACACATGTTAATATGACACTTTGTTATTGTGTTACATTTCACAGGCAATATCATGGCCTATCTAGTGGTGATGTTGGAAAATTAGGTTCCATCCTAGCTCATATCAGCATGTGTAGTGGGTGGACCCTGGTTTTTTGCCTCACTACTGCATGGTGTTCAGCAGCAGGATCTCCACCCTCCTGGTTGGGATCCTGGAGAAGATTCCACAAGGGAATTAAGTCAGAATAGTTTCTATGTTTAGCTCCCCTCAGACCGTGAGGGTATGTAGGGGAGGTTATCTAGCTGGGTAGCCCGAGACCCGGACAGCAGGAGCAGTGGGCTTAGAGGCCTGATGGTGATTAGCCTTTAAGTAAAGAAGGAATCCCTGAGAGGTCCTGTCCAGTGAAGGGAGCTACTAAAGGGATCCCACTCTAAGGCTTGTGCAAACTGCCTGTGGTGTCAGCTGTGTGCAGTGCCGGCTCTGCCATTAGGCAGAGTAGGCAAATGCTAGGGGCGCCTCCTGCCCAGGGGGGCGCCCCTAGCACCGGGGAGGGGGCGTGGCGTCGCGGGTGGGTGGGCACCGGGGAGGGGGCGGGGTTTCGTGAGGGGGCGTCGTTGGGGAGGGGGCGTGGCCACCGGTCGAGGGGGCGGGGCAGTGCCTGAAGGGGGGGCGCCGTTGGAGGGGGGCGCCTAGGGCGCCAATAGAGCCAGAGCCAGCTCTGGCTGTGTGTAACTATGTACAGTACATACTGTATGTACATGTGTGTCTCAAGCATGAAGTAAGTGATATGTAACTACTGTAACATGTGACACTTGTGCAAGACTGGCCAATTCATTTATTTCTGTTATAATAAATGTGTGTGATCAAAGCAAGAACCACGGGCGCCCTGTTTTCTGTTGATTTTTCTAAGAGGTGCCACTCCAACATGTAAGTGGGGTCTGCTCCCTGAGGTGTGGGTTAACCTGGGTATGGAGATGTGCTAGGGTGGGTTTAATACATACTGTTATCTATAGCGTTACATATATGTAAAGTGCTCTGTATCATATTCAGCACTAGAGTTTTCCCTGAATAAAGAATTTGTAAAAAATAACAACAATACAAAAAAAATAAATCCCCAAATGATATTTATAGGGGGTGTTAAAATGGAGGCTAAATGGGAATTATCCACGCCCTGTGAAGAAATGCCATTTTTAAAAAAAAATAAGTGCATTTTATTGCTGCTAATGTGTCATTCTAAAGAAAAAGCTTTATAATTCCCGTCCTTCAGGGTGTCTAAACCTCACACACTGGGCACAGAACACTGCTTGGCTGGAGACGCTATGCAAGTGCAGGATTCCTCTTCTTCCACCCAGTGACACCATCGTGACGAAAAACTCTTTCCACCTTTAGCGCAAGGGAAGAAAAAGAGGACTCGTGTCATAAAGGCATACAGAAAAGTCATTATGACATCAGCTGGATGAGTTCTGGGCTTGCTGACAAGGTGGGTTTGAGCCAACTGGAAAATGACAAGCGGAACCTATATTCCACTTGTACATAAACACTGAGTCAGAAATAGTCATGTTTTTCTCCTGTAGATTAAAGTAACAGTCATTCAGTGCTAGATCCTCCATTTACTGAAAATACATTTGCCTTGAAGTAAGCATATCATTCAGTGATGGTGATATTAACCTGCAGTTACCAGCATATGAGGCCATATCCTGAAGTGTGAACTGGTTGTGCTGTAGAGGGTTATAATCAGGGGATATAATTATAAATAGGGTCCATAGCCTAAATTGTGAGCTAGTTTTGGGTCAGTGGACATGGACACATGACTATTTCTGACTCAGTGTTTATGTCCACTGACCCAAAACTAGCTCACAATTTAGGCTATGGACCCCATTTATAATTACATCCCCTGATTATAACCCTCTACAGCACAACCAGTTCACACTTCAGGATATGGCCTCATATGCTGGTAACTGCAGGTTAATATCACCATCGCTGAACTATATGCTTACTTCAAGGCAAACGCATTTTGTATTAACTGCAGTTTACCAGTGCGTGTGTGATTGTGGGAGTGCATGCTCATGGAATACATAATGAAGTGTAAGTTAGTGTGGAATATAACTGAGCGGTACAAGTACTGTATACAAATCACACTCCCATTGTTTTGCACATTATAATTTGCCTGCACATGGAATATTTCTTCTCTACATATCTGAATTATTACACACAGACATGTGCTGCCATATTGTTTATGTTATCTGATTCATACTCCATAGATTACAGCAGAGAAGAAAGTGACCTCCTTTCTATTTCAACTTTTTATTTCTATAAAGGAAATTAGCACTAGAGAATTCTGTTCTTTCCAAGATTAGAATAATATACAAATCAAGCAAAGAATGCATAACCTCAAAGAACATTGTATGCTATTCAACTATACTATTTAAAGCTGCGGTTTAAAGAGATGAAATAGTTGTTTCCTATTATAACACTGCTGATTTGTTCAGTCATATGCAGTCTGCTGTGGACAGATAGACAGTACCAGATTGTTGCATGCCCACAATACACACTTATAAAGTAGTCCACAAATGGACTTTCAGGACCATGTTCTACACAGATGAACAATTTATCCAACAAACCACTGCAATTCTTCTACCCGATCTCCAAAATATCATCTTTTCCCAGTTTTTTTTTCTGTTGCTTTTCCATTTGTCATGAGATTTGGCTGAGATATTGGTGTCTACAGACATGAAAGCCAGATGTCAGAGCACATGTAATTAGCAGGTGGCGTAGTCCCGATGAAGCATGCCAAGTTTCAGTCCCATATAGTTATATCACCTGCAATCAAAGCCATTTGAGTTTGAGGTCATCCGATGATGTCCTTTTCTCCCCCACCAAGATGGAGCTTCCTAGTGATCTAAAGAACAGATGGACTTTCTAACTCTGCAGTGATATAAAGAAGGTATCGGTGAAAGTTCTCAGAAAATGGGATGTTCAACATTTGGTTCTTTAGGTGGGGCAGAAAAAGCAAAAATGATCTCAAGTTACACTTCTATGAAGCCACCCAGACATAGGAAAAGGCTCCCAGTGTTCTCAGCACTTATTTAGTTTCCTCCTAACATTTTGTTGGCCAATTATACTTTAGATTTCCATTAAGAAACCAGCTTAAATGTAATATCTAATGTGTATTAATGGCCTGAAAGCAAAACCATTTATTTTGACTGCAACATAACGATGTGACTGTCATTTCATTAGAATTCTCACAAACCCTACGTCATCTCAAAGCAATTCCACCCCTCATTTTCTCTAATCTCTCGCTTGAAGTAATATTTTTTCCTTATTTTATTTTTTATTTAATCAAGCTAGATGCTTTAATCAGTTGGATGACCCATTAGATGCATTCTCAGTATTCATGGAGTTCTGATTTAGGGTCTGCAGCATTTGGCAACCAGATCTTCAATCACAAGCCATTTCCTTTTATGGAGTAGAACGGTAAACCATACCTACATCTGCTTTCCATGTATGTTTTCAGATCTACAGTGCAAATTCATCACCAATTAGTGTTTTGCAGTAAAATGACGTCTCCTTCACCTGGATAGAGAATGTTACTATAATTATTTCCTTACATATTAATGGCAATATACTGGCAATGGGGTTATAAGAAGTGGCAATGCCAATATTTTGTTGCATTGTAGAATTGCATAATTATTAATTTATTGTTATTTCAATGGCAGACAATTCCTAGCTTATGTTGGCAATCCCCCAATAAGTCCCCAATTGCCACTTTCATTTGGCAAAGCCAAATCCTCCAGTGCTGCGAACAGTCACTTCGTCACCTGATAAACACTAATATAGGTGTTGTTGCATTCGCAGCACAGAGGTGCATAGAGGGGTGCAAAAAGACAGTCAGCAAACTGAGAGGATTTGCCACATAGCAGAAAATAATGATCTTTGTGGTATATGTAAACTTGGAGAAATACTGTTGGGCATCTCCCAGGGACGTGGTGATCAAGCCTGTGGGTGTTATAAAGCCCAGTAAAGCAGACTGTGTAACACTGCTGTTATAGATTCTTTACTTCTCTCCTGGTTATACTCATACTGCCTAGACTAACTAATTAGCCCAAGCTAAGGGATGGTTCTGATTCTGTTTTACTTTATGCCATGGGGTGTTTATATAGGTATAATTGACTGGGGCATGCTCTTTTAGTATGTTGGCAGGGAATTTATAGACATAGGGTATAGATAGGGATGGTTGGAACAAGTTATGGAACCAGTCATAGTAAAACATGAAGGTCTTACCTGCCATAACATTATCCAGGTATGTCTTGAGACTAATGTTCATGTCTGACATGAAACTGTTGATTAGAAATGTTATATCCTGGTCCAAGCATGTGTAAATATGTAATGTAAGCATATTTGTCTAACATGTCTCTGAAATGGAGGCTTCACCGAGGCCCAGTTTGGTCTCTAACTGAAACCACAGCAGTTCCTCTTTCATTAGATCTCCCACAACATTGAAAACCTTCCTGTACAAAGTATTTGGGCTTATTCTCATGTTCAGGAGAGTTTTGATGTCTCTGATAATGAACAAGTGTTCATGGTGATACTTTAATGCTATACCCACAAGAGTTATTTTTATATGTACGAATCACTGCAGGATGTCAGCCTCCTAAAGTAAGCCAGATCTATTTCTAAAAAACAGACTGCAGGGGGTTGATTTTTTTTCCTCGGAATCTACAGGGACATGCAGCTACTGAAATATGAGTTCAAAATTGTTCTTATTTTTAGCTGGCTGTTGCCTTTGTGGCTGAATATAATTTCCCACCACCGGGGGCTGCAAGACTCTAATGGCATATAAATACCAAGCTTGCTGCCTGGTGGACACTGCCAAATGACGTGTCTGGAAAGATGTTTAGCTGAATGGTTTCCATCTTTTTTTCTGATCTGTTCCCAATGAAAGGTGAGACCGCCTGTGGTTTCAACAACTGGCATGAGGTGAAATAGTCTTCATCTTTGGCCTCCCCTATTTTTAAGAAGAAACATAAATATTGTGCAGAAATGTTATGGTTTTTCCAGGACTGGTAAAATGGCACCCAAGGGCTGCTGATAATTAGGTTGAAATCAGTTAGATGTTGGAAGATTATGGCACAAAAAGTGTTTGAATGTGAGGAATTTGAACTCTTATCCAGTTGGAGGTTCCAAAATAATAAGATCACATAATGTTAAAAGTTCTAAATGGAATTATTTTGATAGTATTTTTCCATTAATATTGGACTGACTCAATGAACCATTCCAATGTTTTGAAGTTGCAGGGGGAGGATGACCTGTAAATTGTTTAGAATATTGCATAAAAGGTCTCTAATATTTAACCTTTAGGGAGTTCCCTTAGTATTTCTACGAAATGCCCATTTATGTGCATGCTATCGTCCAGTGGAACAACATGACACTTTTCATTCAGGGAGCGTAATAAGTGGTAATTTATCTCTGTGTAGTTATGATATATAATTACTTGGACCAGCTAAGTGTCATTTTCATTGAGCAGAGTGTTAGTTATTGCAAAGTCTTAGGGAAGGCTAAGCCCATCTTTGCCTTTAAGTAATGCCACAACACATGTTGGTCAGTTGATTTCAGTATTTGTAGGCGTCCATCATATTAAATTAGAAACTGAATGTGTTTTATCCAGTTACTATGCAGAATGATTATATAGAGCCCATGTGTTTGACTTATGAGTAACAATTGGATCACCTGGGTATCACATGCTACTGCTAAATTTAGGAGAAACGATCATTAAAAAAAATGGATTATAGGTCACTTGAGCAAAAGAGTATTTTCATTATGCTTCCTTTGGTTTGACCATCTTTACAGAATGTCCCAATCTGCCTTGAGAAACGGGCACCTCCATAGGTCGCAGCATTTGTTGTATTACAGAGCCCACATCTCCAGGGCTTGGCTGCTCTGCCCAACCTCCACAATATGTATATTGCTGGGAACTCAGGGGGAGGCAGTATTGCAGGGATGAGGAAACCCCGATGTAGTACTTGCAGCATACAATGTACACAATTACTTTTGACTGAATTCATACTGGGGAAGCCTGGTTTAAACTTTTTATCCTTGAGAGGATGAGTACTACCCCTGGGGATCCAGATAAACAGTACATTGCTTTTGGGACCTCTTCTGTATCACTGCTGTTCCAACAAACATCTGTCACTATATGATTCAACCCATCTCCCTCCAGCCTACAGTGATGTGTAGCCACTGGTCATAATCGTGTTAGAGCTCATATACATATACAGTATATACAGTATATAGTATATATAGGTTTTTTATTAATTTATAGGAAATTACTTTCCTGATGATCTTTGCTTTCTCCATCCCCTGATCACAAGAGTTCAGCCAGGCTTAGACAAAGAAAGGGTTAATGACTGATTAAATGTCCCCTCCCCACAATCCCTAGTAACCTGGTTTCTATGTAGTGTGTATACATCAACACAAATAAATCTTTCCACTGCCTAAATTGCTCTGTTCACTTTCAGGGTATTTTTAGCATTCAAAGCATATTTATATTTATACCTTGGGACATTAGTAACATCCATGGCTTGTTTTTTTTTTTTTTTTGCATAAGATTGGGGTAAATATATACTCAGCTTTATTCAGGGCTAAAGTGAAATGTCCAAATTTATTCCTTCATCTGAGAATGAACTGTTATTCTGCTTATTAGCGCTGCTGGAATCTTCTATTATTCACAAAGATGGAAATACCCAGCAGCACATGATTCATAATATGATGGAATACTGACTATTCCTTAGCTAGAGCTCTCTTTTAAAAGGAAAATAAGACCAAAAAATAAATATGCCCCAAATACTCTGTATACAGTCTGTGCTTACTAAAATCCAAAAAAGTGTGATATTTACCTCTAAAATTGGTCTTTCTCTGATACTTCATGGATATGTATTCTTTAAAGTTTCATAGAAAACAACAAAAAAATGCTTTAGTGCACTTTTAAAAAGTTGAGTGTGTTTGCATTACAGAGACTTAGGCCCTTATTCACCAATGTGCGAAGTGAACCGCGATGTGTTCGATTCACTTCGCACATTGTATTATGCGCATGCAGATGTCCTGTGCGCGGACACCAGCATGTGCATTAAAGGGATTCCCCTCCCGGCGAGAGCACTCTAGTCTCCTCGCCGGGAGGGGAATCCCTTTAATGCGCATGCTGATGTCCACGCACAGGACATCAGCATGCGCATAATACAATGTGCGAAGTGAATCGAACACATCGCGGTTCACTTTGCACATTGGTGAATAAGGGCCTTAGTTGCATATGAGTACATTTCAGAGATTAAGCTGGGTGCATGTGCCTTAGAAAGATTTAGTTGAGTGCGTGCGCATTAGAGAGATTTAGTTGAGTGCGTGTGCATTAGAGAGAGATTTAGTTGAGTGCTTGTACATTAGAGAGAGATTTAGTTGAGTGCTTGTACATTAGAGAGAGACTTAGTTGAGTGCGTGTACATTATAGAGAGATTTAGTTGAGTGCTTGTGCATTAGAGATTTAGTTAAGTGAATGTGCATTAGAGATTTAATTTAGTGCTTGTGCACTGGAGAGATTTAGTTGAGTGCGTGCGCATTAGAGAGAGATTTAGTTGAGTGCGTGCGCATTAGAGAGAGATTCAGTTGAGTGCATGTGCATTGGGGAGAGATTTAGTTGAGTGCATGCGTATTAGAGAGAGATTTAGTTGAGTGCAT
>WMED01024490.1:0-11217 GCA_019650415.1 Pipa parva | reverse complement strand
CACTTGTTCTGAAGTGAGGCGAACACTACGCGCCTCACTTCGGAGCTTCATGAATTCCCCTCTAATGCGCATGTGCTTAATCCATTAGGAGAGTTACATATTTATCAGTGTAACAGTTTTACACTGAATTTCTAGTCAACCTATTTTTAATCAGTCCTAAGAAGTTTACACTGAGCATGTGTTGAGCCAGTGGCTAAGGGTGAAGGCGGGATAAGATTATAAAGATGTCAGCCTCCAGTTACAAGTTTGGGGGCACAGATCATTAGTGCCATAGGGCTGGATCATCCTAAACTGGCATAGAAACTCCTTTAATTTTGTTTTGCTTCATCTATTCCGCATTTGGTGAATCTTTTTGGTTGTTAAAGGTCACCAGTCATTGACAACCAGAGATCCCATTAAACTTAGCCCTGATTTATTTCTTTTTATCTATCACTTTTTTCATTATTTATCTGTTGAGGCCCTGTACTGTCACTGAGGCTGTACACATTCATTGGTCGCTGGATAATGTACCCAAAAGAAAACAAATTTAAATGTAAAAACAAAAACATAAACAGAAGCAAATAGTCCTGAACAACAATATCCATATCCACAGGAATATATCATTTTGTAAAGTCATTACCTAGTTTTACAACATACAGCTTGCTCTGACTTTACATTATATAATTACTGACCTTTGTGATCCTAACTACCATACTATATGATAATTATATTTCACATTATCTGACCTTTTCCTGTCTGGTTACTTTTGTCCTTTATCTAAAACTAGTCTAGTTTTTTTCTGCCTGTACTGGATCAAACTTAAGACAGCTCCAGTATATATTTCCTTATGCTGCTAATGAATTTGCATATGCAATTGATTCATTGTTAATATTTGCTATCCTATATTTTTCTTGAACCCATAGTGGTTTGTTAACCTTTGCTTAGTTACTGCACTGGTGACTTCTTGTATGCTAACTGTGGATAATTCAAAGCATCCTTTCACAGTAATGCTGCTATTTGAAAACCCCAAATCTGATATCAGATGCAAAATCTGGGTCTAGATTTCTCTGATACTGTGGAGACCTCGTTCCTTAAACTTGCTGGTACTCACTCACAATAAAATCCAAGATCTGGAAACAGAAGAAAATCAAAACTAAATTCTTTTATCAGATCAATGGTACCACAAGGGAATGGATAACCACAGGAGAAAGACTTGGAGTGAAATATATCAAACTCAGAAAAGCTCGTTTTCGCTTTTCCGAGTTTAATAATCAGAAAAAACACCCGAAAGTTTCTCACAGTAAGAATTGAAAGATTTGTTCTGATCGATACTTGAATATATCCATGGAAAGGGTAGCCATGCTTAGTGTAGTATAGATACCTTTCCATGGAAATATTCAATAGAAAAGTTTCTCTCGGTAAATATCGATCAAAACAAATCTTGCGATACTTACCGCAAGAAACTTCCAGGTGTTTGCCTGATTCAATTCAGAAAAGCCGAAACAGGCTTTTACGAGTTTTATCAATTTTGCCCTTAGAATATATATTTTTTTTCATATTTTATGTTTAAATAATCTTGACCTAGACAATATATGGGCAAAACTGTGTCTTTTTTTGCCCAGTAGAAATACTATCAATACCCCAAAAATAAATGTTATCTCTCTACAGTACAAGAACATAGTTCACATCACCTTCAAGACTATGTTTATAGAGTTTGAATTGTTTATAAAGATTTAGCAAAATTTATTAAAGTCGAAAAGGTTGTTTTCGACCGAAAAATTCAATAAAAAAAAAAAATCTAAAATTATGAAAAAATAAAAATTAAATTTTTGATATTGCGATATCGAATTTTTTTCCATTAAGATCATGGATTTTCCATAGAAATAACAGATTGAAAAGTTTCAATTGAATTTTCGATATCACATTACCGGTAAAATCTATATTGCAATATCGACAAAAATTACTTGATATTGCGATATCCATAAAGTCAATATCACGATATTGGTAAAAATTTACTGATATCGCAACAACGGTATTTTCGATTTCATTACATTTCACCCCTAATGTGCGGAAGAGGGCAATATCAAAAGTTAATTTTTGGAAAGGGTATACAGGATTGCTATAACCTGGGCTTTTTTCAAGGACCTTATATTTTTTATCTAGAAAACTACACGGATAACATCACCAAAGAAACCAGCAATTTCCTCTTATTAAACTAATTTAAGCTTGATTATTTCATCTAATTTAAATATAAATGGGTCATATCTTTTACTGCACTTAAACACCTTTTCTCCAATGCTTACATTTTGTATGTCTTTTCTCTTTCACAAAATAGTAAACCAAAATGACTTTTAGATTTATTTGACCCTGACATTTCATTTTAAACTTAAATCTGTGGCTGGTAAATGAAGACATAGATACACAGCCTAGCTGCTAAACCAAATCCATTAATATGCAATTGATGAGTTTTATTTTTAGTATAAAACTGTACTTTAAAAGAATCTCATGAGAGGTGCCTGTTTTCCTTCTTGGTAAAGTGAAATAGATTTGAAAGAAAAATAAAAACTATGTCAGATTTCTTCTTCTATTCCAACTGACCCCAGGGAATGAAACCAGCAGAGTTTTGCACTTGAGGGTGTTTTTGTGATATTTTCTTTCTTTTTAGAAACCTTAAGGCTTGTTTAGCCAAGTAGAAACAACTACTGTACCTGAATAAAAGAATCTTCAATTTAAACTGTATTTGACGAAGGCTAAAGTTTTACTTTCTTTCTTTCCAAACAGAATTCCAGTTGGAAACAACATATTTAAAGTTCTTAGATTTTATTAAAAAAAACAAAAACAAAACAAGATGGTGTGTCGAAAACCTAATTAAAAAGTTCATTTTGGAAGCATTGCAATTAAAAGGAAAGGTAAGTCTCAGTAAATTTTAAAATGTGTAAAATGCTATTTAATTGCACTCTCTACATAATTAAATACTGATAAAATGAAAAATATAGAATTCCATCAAGTTAAACATTTTTGAAAGCATAAAACCTCTTAGTTTACACTTGTTGATCTAATGTAAGGCAACAATGTTGTGTTTTTTGTTTTTTTAAACAACTCTGCAAAGTTTTTGGAAGCCTTTTAGAGATTTTCCAAGAACCAATTCTTGTGAAACTGGCTTTCATTTGTGGTTGAAATTTACTAAATGGTGGATGGGATGCGGCCTATGATTGGCAGTTAAACACATCACTACCGGCATAGGATTTTTTTTATATTGGAGCATGATTTGTTGATTTTATGAGTAAAGAAAGTATCTTCTTTCCCTTTAAATATTCATTACATTGTACAGTATAAGCTATTTGGCTAATACCAGTATTTAACCTGTTTGCTAGTTCAGTTTTGAGGAAGGAGGTGGCTGTTCCCTGAAATGTGTCCAGAATAAAACACTTATTTACATTTTCACAGGAAGGCTTGCTGGTGTTTTTTTGTAAATATTGCAGGAAGAATGGTTTATTAATGTCATTTGTAGTTGTACTGCTTATTAACGGAGAACTAAACCAAAAAATAAAAAAGCAGTGTTAAAATACTTACCTTATATAGAGCTGATTCATTACGGTCACAGCATGCGCTGTGCTGTAATTAGCCAGCACACAATAATGCTTCACAGTGCTGGCTGACTGAGAAGCAAGCGCCGCAGCTCCTCCCAACTTGCTTCACCATCGGTGTTCATTGCAGGGGCCAATGAGAACGCACCCCACAATGAGAGTGATGATGTATGAGGCCAGTGAAGCAAGTTGGGAGGAGCTGTGGTGCAGGCTTCTCAGTCAGCCAACCCTGTGAAGGAAGCATCGGGTGCCAGCTAATTACAGCACAGCTCATGCTGTGACTGTAATGAATCTGCTCTATAAAAAGTAAGTATTTTAACACTGCTTTTTTAATTTTTTTGCTTTAGTTCTCCTTTAACTCTTTCCTTTTAGGCATTGCAATCCCAGGGATATCCTATTGACAACCCTTATATTAAGAGGAATGTGTGGCAATAAATGATCCACCACATACTTTTGCAATATTAAGAAAAAGAAAATTCTATTGTCTGTTTCATTCATTTGACATCTCTCCAGTGTCTGGGGATTTAAAAAACTTACTGTAGAGCTTGATAGTGAGATGGTTTTAAGCAGTTTATATTTCTATTGGCATGCATGATACTAAAAATTATAACTTCTTTCTGCATCCCTCAACATTTCTATAAATAAATGAGTCTGATATCAACAAAGATAACATCACCATTATTTTCGCAGTCCTAGACTTGCGAGAGTTTTGAAATGGCTCAGCTATTTGCAAAAAGGTGAGGAATACATCTTATTAAAATACTTTTTGAGAATTGGTGCTTCTCCAGAAATGATGATCATTTCACTGATAAAATGTGAGCATAATTTCTAGAAGAGATTGCACAAAGTGCATAGAAGTTTCTTCCATTACAAGAATTCGCACATTCTTCTAAATTTTGTAATCTGAAAATAGAATATTTTATTACAATGTAATGGATCTCCTCAAAGTACTACTGTCAAGCAATCCTGTTTTTTGTGTGTTATAAAACTGGAGTTTTTTAAACTAGTATGCCATGAAAATCCTAACATACAAATAAAAAGGACTAGACAAATAAAGAAAAAATATTGAGTAAATATTGAGACATTGTTAATGGTTATTCACCAACCGTGAAAAACTGATGGTCTAAACCAGAGGTCGGCAAACTGCGGCTCGCGAGCCGCATGTGGCTCTTTGGCCGCATTGTCCGGCTCTGAGCATTCTAGAAAGACTGGGGCCAGCAGGATACTTAATTGTGGCTCTTCTTACCACTGTGAAATTTGCTCTGGTAGATCAATGGTGCAGAGTTACAGGGGCTCCCAATTTTTACAATCAACTCCTACAAGAAGTCATTTAGGGGGTAATTCATGATAGTGTGAAGTGAGGTGCGGAGTCCTTGCCTCACTTTGCACTGACTGATAAGTGCTCGCTGATGTCCTGCACGTGGACATCAGTGAGCGCTTTAAAGGGATTCCAGTCTCGGCGAGGCAACTCTTTTGGTCTCGCCGAGACTGGAATCCCTTTAAAGTGCTCGCTGATGTCCGGGTGCAGGACATCACCGAGCGCATATCAGTCAGTGCGAAGTGAGGCAAGGACTCCACACCTCACTTCGCACTATCGTGAATTACCCCCTTATTCTGATATAAGACACCAACGCTGGTTTCAATGTTGCCTTATCTAGTTGAAGTCTTGATTGCTGACCTTATTTATTTCAAGTGCCTAACTTGCAAGCCTTTGTCTTTGCTTTCTATTGATTCATGACCTATATCAAAGATCCATGTTTCCATTAATGGGGTGCCTGATCTCGCTTAAATAGACATTGGGAAAAACCAGGAGTGGATAAACTCTCTGGCATTCCTCTGAAGAGGACCTTTCTTCCTTCTATTGTGACTACTTCAAAATCCAGACAATTATAGATATACTAGCTAGTCACCTAGTCATAGCACTTTATAAATATTATGTAGTTATATAACTTCAATGTTTTATGCTTCTTAAAGAAAATATTTTAACAATTACAATTAACCCTGCACTATAGAAGCTTACATCTCAATATTTCTTAATTGATAGTCAAGCACGCAGTCTGGTCAGGTTTGGAGATAAACCAATTAACCTATACATATTGGGTATTTGGATAGCCAAATGAAACAAACAGATATGGGAAAAGAACCCATACTGTGTATATTGTTGCTCTGAAACACTGTCCTGTGATTAGACGATTTCAAATATTTATTTTTATGAAATAAAATGTCAGGTTGCTAAATACATTGCTAACTTCATGGCTACCTGTTCTCAGCATGCAGTAATTACTGTGACCACCACCAAGGCACTACACTGAAGTATACATACTTCAAAAGGAGGTATACATTGAGTGGCAGAAATGTCACTGTTGATTCTATGTCCATTTGAATCTCCAATGAATTCTGGTTATTAATTTTTGATGCAAAGGCTTGTAGGAGGTTGCATGTTTTGTTAGTAGATCATGATTTATCATAGCTGCATTGCATCAGTTGTATGACTTCTCTTCACTTAATGCCATGGAAACAGAGGCATATATATGTCTAGATAGAATTGATTATCCAATAGTTTGACCTTTTTTACTAGTATGAAGCAAAGTTTACTGTTTCCAACAGTATTGCTTGTTAAATATCAGTAGATGACAAATGCTTTAATAAGGAAATGTGTAACTGGGAGGAAATTGCAACAAAACCAATACCTGTATGAAATAAACATACCTCTCCCCACTCTGTTTAATTACACTATAAAAAGCAATGCTAAATAGAAATAAATAAAATGCAAAATAACCAGTCATTTAGTAATTAGTTGAGAATTTTCAGATGAAAATCAAAAATCAGCAACCCGAGTTCAGTTTAAATATATAAAGTTAGGATAAAGTGGTCATGTTAGTCCACAGATGTCAAGAAATGCATATTGCAATAATTGGTGATACCTTTTTTATTGGACTAATGGTCAGTTTAGATAGACAAGGACAGACCTCTTTAAAGCTTGTCTATCTAAACTGACCGCTAGCCCAATAAAAAAAAAGGTATCACCAAGTTTTGCAATCCACTTTTATAAACCCAAAACATAAAAATGAGGAACACATAAAAACAACACTCCTTTTAAAATAAAAAATGAAAATGACCATTTGTTAAAGTTATTAATATATTATATGAGTAATATACTGTATTGGCTTTTTTAAATGAAAAAGGATGATGTTACTAGAAATCTAAATTTATATTTTTAATTATTTTCATGGCAGAAAAGTCTGGCATCAACCAAAGAATTCCTAGTTGAGAAAGATTTGACAAAAATGCCCACCAGCCAACATGATAACATCCATGCAGGCAGTTGCTCACATATTTCAAAAATTATAGGAGCAGGCAGAAAGCCATGAGAAGATTACAGAACAGGTGCCTTGGGGTCATAAATCATAATAAAAATCTAGACAGGATGACAGAGACTAACAAGGTAATTATAACTTAAATAGTGTAACGTGTAAAGAATTAACCACATTTTATCTCTGCAGATTGATTTTTTTTTTCCAGAGCTCTGGTTACCAAAGCTCCGAATATTATCATAAATATAAATTATTTCAAACAGGAAGAAAAATCATGTTTTCAAATTTGATACCTGGATACTATTACCAACTGTCCTAAGGTAATCGGGGTCAGTCGCTTTGCAAACTTGAATTTTATTCATTTTTTCCATATTTTTAATCCATTTGTTTGCCTGACCTTGAGGGTCGATCATGAGAGGCCAGTGCTGAGCAGAGGTCACAATAATGGCGTTTTCGACAGAAAAGCTGGAACATAAACAAATGGGTATGTTTCTCTTTAAAACATATTAGGTTATTAAACACTGTTTTTCCTATCCTAAAACACGCAACATACTTATCTTTTGGCAGCCCATGAAATTGCCATGCCATAATTTTCACAGGATCTCCTAAAGTAGTCGAGAGTGCAAACCCATCAGAAACAGGGATGTCTTTGTCTTTACACATATTAAACCAGTTTTTTAATATTTCCTATAGATAAAAAAAATTTGCAAAGTTTGAAATTCCTAAAAATAAAAAGGATACTCATGCACTGAAATTGGCTATGCAAATCCAATATACTGCATTTTCTACCTAAAATTCTCCTATCCACTGCTTGAAATTGTTTTAAAGTATAGACACATTTTTACATTTTTTTTGCTACTCACCTGTGATCACATTTATAACCTTTTTAACCTTTTCCTATCCAATGAAATTTCCTGTTCCGCCCATTGAAATCCTAATATTTTTGGTGTAAAATGTGAAATTAGAAGTGTCATGCAATGTCAGTGACTTTTATCAAAGAAATTAGCAGGAAATAATACGTCTGAAATAAGTCTGTAATATTGATGTCCCCCTGCCAGGGGACCAAGGAGTGGAATGGAATTTTTGGAATGTCCCCCTCTAGGGGACACAGGATAGGAAAAGGTTAAATTAAATTACATTAATTTATTACCCTTTTTTAATTTTATAAAATACTTTTAAAATACTTTTTTTTAAAACAATTTAAAATGCCCACTTCTTCTGCAGTGCTGTACAAAGAGAATTACACAGACACGAACTGACAATAAATGTAGTGATAAGAAGGAATCAGGGAGACATGTAGGAAAGGAAGGTGCAGAGTGAATGAGGAGTTTAACACCAAATAAAAAGTTGTAGTGGAAAGAATAGTCCAAAATTCTGAGAAGCAGTTGTAGATCTGTTATGTCAAATGCAGAAGGGAAGGTCTTGGATGATATGAATGGAGAAGAAACTTTTGGATTTAGCCCAGAATAAATGTTTGCTGCTACTTTTGTGATTAATGTAGAGAAGTCCAACCAGATGAAAGCAAAGAAAACACAACTGTGTGCCTTACTTGTCTGAATTTTGGTGTAAAAGGTCCCAAATAAGCCACAATTCCTGCACTTAAGAGCAAATCTCCAACTATATTTTGGTATGTATCTTCTTGTTGCAGTGCAATTTTTGTCCAACGTTCTTTTTCACCCCCAAGTCCATTAATTAGTTTCTCTGCACGATCCAGTTTCAGCCTTAAATAATTATCATAAATATGTTCTAAACATTATTCTTACATTATTAAAAACAGTTCTAACACAGCATGGTCATTTTATTCTTAATCACTTTGAAGCACAAAGGTTGCTTTTCCAGCTGACATTTTTGTATTAAAGCAAATTGTTGGGAATTGACACTTACTAAAAATGAGTTAGTCTTTTTACAGCCTGTGTTTTTTTTTTACAACTTCATTTACAAATTAATCTACAGTTCCTTTTCAAAGATTCATTCTGAGATGTTGAGGTAGTGTCCAAGTGGCAACATGACCTAGCAATACTATCATATAGAAAGGGATTTAAATATTACTTGTAATGGAGGTGACTTTAATGTGGTGGAAATTGTGGTGATCAAAATGTGCCAGAGTGGTGACATTGTCCTTCTTTATAATCAATCCTGCCTTTTAAAGTAAATTAATTAAGGGCTCATTTTGCCAAGGGTTGATTTGCAAGGGGAAGGGGGGGGGGATATTCTTCATTTTGGTTTTTCTCTCCAGCATGCTCAGAAGTAGTTTTATAACAAAATTCTGCTTCTGAGCATGCTCACCTCAGTGACTTTAAACAGGAGGCATGAAGTGAAGAGTATACCAGAGCTGTGTACAGCAGAAGACATCAGCTTGAGAGTGACAGCAGGAAGCAGTGCTGGAGAGTAAATCCATGATCAGTTAGTAGATTCCCTCCCCCCTTTCAAATCACCTCTTGATGAAATGAGCCTTTGCTTCTGCTTTAATAGTATTTTGACAATTAAACTAAGAAAGCTAAAGTTATATGGACATTTTCACCTTTAAACAGGTCCATGGTAATTATCTTTGCTTCCTTGCCAAGGGAGTATGCTGTCTAATGAATAAAGAGTAAGAAATTCATTTCTGTTGAAGCGAATGGACTCAAAGGGATGCAAAATGGCTATGTATGTTTAATTAATATAGACCTACATTTTGGTTATTCAAAATATATCACTAATCCCCTTTAAATTTAAAAGAAAACCAATACTACTTTAATTTTCAAACTAATGTTGCTAAGATTTTTTTTAATGAAGAATAAACGGCTGCTTGCAGGTTTAGTATGTTGTCTGGTGCACAAAGTATGAAATGCTTAAAGAAGCATAAGTATCATATACTGTACATAGCTGGGGTATGCCAAATACACTAAGGTCAGGTTAACTTTGAATTAATGAGCTTCAAACATCCTGTTGGGAGAATCAGAAAGAAGAAAATAAACAGCTTCACTTCCTTATAAAACTGATTTAAAGCCATTTGGTAAAACCAACTACTGTAAATGCAGATGCCTAATCTTCTCTATGAGTCATACATAAATTATTCTTTTCTTCAGTTTAGGTACAACACATCTTTGAAAATTTTGTTATTATTAAAGTAACTAATGCGTGATTTCAGGTAAAATGACGTGATTCAGAACCAGCAGGCAGAATTCATTGCGAAAATAAAAATATGTTTCATAATTCCTGATTCATAGCAACGAAGGCAAATTTTTATACATTATAGATTTTAAATTTAGAACAAAATGTATATTAAACATCATAGATCTGTGGACTAGAAATCAGACAATGTGCATTTTAAATGGGATTTGTGGGCAAAACAGTAACTTACAAATACTTAATAAGGTCACAGACTATTTCACAAATTACAAATAAGCATAGATTTGTACAAATTTAGATTTTTTTTTCATATTGTCTCTTTTTGTATATGCAGTGTTCAAGCAGATGTCAAAGTGAGCGCAACATCGAGGAAGTGATCACTGATGTTTCCCACCCAAGTAGCTGTAGGTGAGATACACCAAAACTAAACTAAATACAATAAAATTTACATTGTCTACATATGTACATAGCAATCCTCCTAAAGCAGCGGTTCTCAACCTAGGGGTCGAATGACGATTTGGCAGGGGTTGCCTAAGACCAGTGGAATCAAATTCTCAAGCAGCAGATTCCCATAATAAATTTGTGACTGCAACAATTTTAAATCTGCGACCGCAACAATATCCTCATATTAAAGTTGTGACCGGGACAATATTCCCATAATGAAGTCACGACTGCGACAGTAGCAGTCTATTGCAACCAAAAACTTGTAATTAGGTTCGCCAAATCTAGGGGAATTTGTACTAAAGGGTTGTGGCAATCAAAAGATTGAAAACCACTTTCCTAAAGCATAGCTATCCAATTGGAGGGTCATATTAGGTCTTTCAGCTGATAGCTGAATAGCTCTGGAAGCCCAGATGGTATTTCACACATGAAAAAAATAAACATATAAAGCTACTGATATATATTCTGAATCACCTGAATAACGTAGAATAATAGCTTGCATGTTACTGTACAAAGTGTTTGTGACATGCTGTCAGAGGCAGTAGAGTGTAGCACCGTGTTAGCCATAGATTTAAGCAAAGACAAGAGAGTATAGGTGATACCTTTTATTGGCTAACAGAATAGATGGTAAATGCAAGCTTTTGAGCCTCCTAAGTTCTCTTCATCAGACAAACTGATGAAGATGCCTTAGAAGCGTCGAAAGCTTACATTTACCATCTATTCTATTAGCCAATAAAAGGTATCACTTATACTAGAGAGAAGAGAGCTAAGTAGTGTGGAAAGCT